>NW_025564275.1:0-82340 GCF_020424385.1 Procambarus clarkii
CAGCTAAACACAGAAAACAACTGCCTCGTCGCAACACCAAGGATCAGCTGACGCCATAAACACAACACACCGCCCTACGGTGCGGCAAGTCTCCCTCTAACACACACCTCTGTTTTAGTCGCCGCTCCTCTGTCTACAGCACAACGCAACAAGCACTTTTGAAACTCTTATCATCTTCAACATAAACGCCTCTACCAATATCTGTACTGGTGCAGTCATCGGGAGGACAAACCCTTCATGCAAACTGCACCTACTATCAAGAAGAAGAAGATATATGTAGTTTCTGGCGTAAATGTGTAAATATTAGTCAGGAGGAGGAGGAGGGGTGATGTCTCCATGACAACGGCGTCGCATCTTCCCTTTAACCGGTATTTAAATACCACATAACAAGTGAATGAGAAAGAAATGTCAAACTCTGAACAATGTTGAAGTGTAACAAGTAAGAAGACGTGTTGCAACATCATCATGCATCTTAACTCTATGACCGAAGTATTAGGATATTTTGCAATATCAACAAGGTTATAAACTTTTTTTGGGGGGGTTAGGAAAATATTTTGTTATAAATATTGAATTCCAAAGGGGCCTCGTAGCCTAGTGGATAGCGCGCAGGACTCGTAATTCTGTGGCGCGGGTTCGATTCCCGCACGAGGCAGAAACAAATGGGCAAAGTTTCTTTCACCCTGAATGCCCCTGTTACCTAGCAGTAAATAGATACCTGCGAGTTAGTCAGCTGTCACGGGCTGCTTCCTGGGGGTGTAGGCCTGGTCGTGGACCGGGCCGCGGGGACACTAAAGCCCCGAAATCATCTCAGGATAACCTCAAGATCTCAAGATAGCCTAAACCCGGGGCTGAGTGCATTGGCATGTTGTCAATATATGTTGCAAATTCTACTACACTTGTGTTGATATAAATTATATTTACAGGAATTTGGACATCACGCATACTGAAGTTGTCCAGATCTTCCACTTTTATGTTGTTTGTTGTTGTGTTTATTGTCATAACCATAACCAGGCACAGCATCACCAACCTCAACAAGGCCCTGAACAACATCAACACCAGCCTCCACACCCTCAGCCACAACATAGCCATAACCAGGCACTGCATCACCAACCTCAACAAGGCCCTGAACAACATCAACACCAGCCTCCACACCCTTAGCCACCACATAACCATAACCAGACACTGCATCACCAACCTGAACACGACCCTGAACAACCTCAACACTAGCCTCCACACCCTCAGCCACAAATAATCAGGCACTGCACACCAACCTCAACAATGCCCTGAACAACATCATCACCGGCTTCCACACCCTCAGCCAAAACATAACCATAACCAGGCACTGCATCACCAACCTCAACAAGGCCTTGAACAACATCAACACCAGCCTCCACATTCTCAGCCACAACATAACCATAACCAGGTACTGCATCCAACCGCAAGATAAAGATCTGGTATTGGACGGGGGAAGTGGAAGTAATGGTGCCCAGAAAGTAAGTGATCCCCACTTACTGACAATTGTGACAGTAGCCTAAGAATACGGTTCACAAAGGGGATATTAATCGAGTATTGAAAGTATCAACACAAAATTTCTTGTGGAATGAAAGATACAAAAAATTAGAAAATAAAAGTTTCCCCTTAAGACGGTACTGAAAACCACTACCAGATGACAATGTCAATGAAGAAGAAAGAGCAGGGTAATTCAATTTATTATTTGTTAAATATAATTATTAGTTAACACGTAAAAAAATTAATATGAACATAAATTAAAAGTTAATTTAGAAGCAAAGCAGTTAGTAGCAACATTTTTAGTACTTAGGAATTTAACACAAAATTTTGCAATATTTGTTTTCTAGTACATAATATTATTTATATATAAGAAACTTTTAAAACTGTGTATCTCATTATCCACATTAATAAACTTTTTATTGTATATAACATAAAAATACAAATTATAGGCATAAGTAGGTATGCTTTACATTTGTTAAAGTGGTATAACACATATGTAAATTTTACACTAAAGTTCTGTGTACCACTTTTCAGGCTGTTGGTCGTTACTAAATGTGGGGACACTTAGTCGCTGTATACCGTGTTTTGAGGCAAGTATTTGTCACAGAAACTCGACTTTCAACAGGTGTTATTGGTGTTTTTTTGGTTACGCTGGTGTTTCTTGTTGGTGTTTTGGTCAGGTGGCCACAGAACACTGAGCATAGAACCAGCAGGTAGTCACAATGTACTTAATCCCAGCGACGTCATGCACTAAGCAGGACACCAGTGACGTCATGCACTAAGCAGGAACCCAATGACGTCATGCACTAAGCAGAACCCCAGTGACGTCATGCACTAAGCAGGAACCCAATGACGTTTTGCACTAAGCAGGACCCCAATGACGTCATGCACTAAGCAGGACCCCAGTGACGTCATGCACTAAGCTGGACCCCAGTGACGTCATGCACTAAGCAGGACCCCGGTGACGTCATGCACTAAGCAGGACCCCAGTGACGTCATGCATTATGCAGAACCACAGTGACGTCATGCACTAGGCAGAACCCCAGTAACGTCATGCACTAAACAGGACCCCAGTGACGTCATGCACTAAGCACGACCCCTCATTAATGTGAGGACTCTGACATGCGAATGGATTCACTGCTGTGTGCAGTGATCATTGTAAGGCACTGTTAAACACCTGCTTTCTGGTTGTTTCTTGAATTCGGTGAATGAATGGTGTAAATGTGTAAACATCAGTCAGGAGGAGGAGTGATGTCTCCATAACAACGCCGTCGCATCTTCCCTTTAACTGGTATTTAAATAGTACATAACAAGTGAATGAGAAAGAAATGTCCAAAATCTGAACAATGTTGCAGTGTAACAAATAGGAAGACGTGTTGCAACATCAACATGCATCTTAACTCTATGACCCAAATGTTAGGATAAGTTGCAACATCATCAATGTTCTAAACTCTATGACCCAAATATTAGGATATGTTGCAACTTCAACTTTCTAAAGTGTATGATCCAAGTATTATAATATGTTGCAGTATCATCATGCTTCTAAACTCATTTTTTCGTTTAGAAAAATATTATATTATACATATTGCATTCCATGAGTCTGGACCCGGGACTGAGTGCATGGAAATGTTGACAATTTCTCTTGCAAAATCTGCCACGCTCGTGTTGATATCAATTATATTTACAGGAGTTTGGATATCACGCATAAAGACGTTGTCGATATCTACCACTTTCATGATGTTTATTGTTATAACCATAACCAGGCACTGCATCACCAACCTCAACAATGACCTGAACAACATCAACACCAGCCTCCACACCCTCAGCCACAACATAACCATAACCAGGCACTGCATCACCAACCTCAACAAGGCCCTGAACAACATCAACACCGGCCTCCACACACTCAGCAACAACATAACCATAACCAGGCACTGCATCACCAACCTCAACAAGGCCCTGAACAACATCAACACCGGCCTCCACACCCTCAGCCACAACATAACCATAACCAGACACTGCATCACCAACCTCAACACGACCCTGAACAGCATCAACACCAACCTCCACACCCTCAGCCACAACATAACCATAACCAGACACTGCATCACCAACCTCAACACGACCCTGAACAACCTCAACACCAGCCTCCACACCCTCAGCCACAAATAACCAGGCACTGCACACCAACCTCAACAAGGCCATGAACAACATCATCACCGGCTTCCACACCCTCAGCCAAAACATAACTATAACCAGGCACTGCATCACCAACCTCAACAAGGCCTTGAACAACATCAACACCAGCCTCCACATTCTCAGCCACAACATAACCATAACCAGGTACTGCATCCAACCGCAAGATAAAGATCTGGTATTGGACGGGGGAAGGGGAACTAATGGTGCCCAGAAAGTAAGTGATCCCCACTTACTGACAATTGTGACAGTAGCCTAAGAATACGGTTCACAAAGGGGATATTAATCGAGTATTGAAAGTATCAACACAAAATTTCTTGTGGAATGAAAGATACAAAAAATTAGAAAATAAAAGTTTCCCCTTAAGACGGTACTGAAAACCACTACCAGATGACAATGTCAATGAAGAAGAAAGAGCAGGGTAATTCAATTTATTATTTGTTAAATATAATTATTAGTTAACACATAAAAAAATTAATATGAACATAAATTAAAAGTTAATTTAGAAGCAAAGCAGTTAGTAGCAACATTTTTAGTACTTAGGAATTTAACACAAAATTTTGCAATATTTGTTTTCTAGTACATAATATTATTTATATATAAGAAACTTTTAGAACTGTGTATCTCATTATCCACATTAATAAACTTTTGATTGTATATAACATAAAAATACAAATTATAGGCATAAGTAGGTATGCTTTACATTTGTTAAAGTGGTATAACACATATGTAAATTTTACACTAAAGTTCTGTGTACCACTTTTCAGGCTGTTGGTCGTTACTAAATGTGGGGACACTTAGTCGCTGTATACCGTGTTTTGAGGCAAGTATTTGTCACAGAAACTCGACTTTCAACAGGTGTTATTGGTGTTTTTTTGGTTACGCTGGTGTTTCTTGTTGGTGTTTTGGTCAGGTGGCCACAGAACACTGAGCATAGAACCAGCAGGTAGTCACAATGTACTTAATCCCAGCGACGTCATGCACTAAGCAGGACACCAGTGACGTCATGCACTAAGCAGGAACCCAATGACGTCATGCACTAAGCAGGACCCCAGTGACGTCATGCACTAAGCAGGAACCCAATGACGTTATGCACTAAGCAGGACCCCAATGACGTCATGCACTAAGCAGGACCCCAGTGACGTCATGCACTAAGCTGGACCCCAGTGACGTCATGCACTAAGCAGGACCCCGGTGACGTCATGCACTAAGCAGGACCCCAGTGACGTCATGCATTATGCAGAACCACAGTGACGTCATGCACTAGGCAGAACCCCAGTAACGTCATGCACTAAGCAGGACCCCAGTGACGTCATGCACTAAGCACGACCCCTCATTAATGTGAGGACTCTGACATGCGAATGGATTCACTGCTGTGTGCAGTGATCATTGTAGGGCACTGTTAAACACCTGCTTTCTGGTTGTTTCTTGAATTCGGTGAATGAATGGTGTAAATGTGTAAACATCAGTCAGGAGGAGGAGTGATGTCTCCATGAGAACGCCGTCGCATCTTCCCTTTAACTGGTATTTAAATAGTACATAACAAGTGAATGAGAAAGAAATGTCCAAAATCTGAACAATGTTGCAGTGTAACAAATAGGAAGACGTGTTGCAACATCAACATGCATCTTAACTCTATGACCCAAATGTTAGGATAAGTTGCAACATCATCAATGTTCTAAACTCTATGACCCAAATATTAGGATATGTTGCAACTTCAACTTTCTAAAGTGTATGATCCAAGTATTATAATATGTTGCAGTATCATCATGCTTCTAAACTCATTTTTTCGTTTAGAAAAATATTATATTATACATATTGCATTCCATGAGTCTGGACCCGGGACTGAGTGCATGGAAATGTTGACAATTTCTCTTGCAAAATCTGCCACGCTCGTGTTGATATAAATTATATTTACAGGAGTTTGGATATCACGCATAAAGACGTTGTCGATATCTACCACTTTCATGATGTTTATTGTAGTTTTATTGTTATAACCATAAGCAGGCACTGCATCACCAACCTCAACAATGACCTGAACAACATCAACACCGGCCTCCACACACTCAGCAACAACATAACCATAACCAGGCACTGCATCACCAACCTCAACAAGGCCCTGAACAACATCAACACCGGCCTCCACACCCTCAGCCACAACATAACCATAACCAGGTACTGCATCACCAACCTCAACAAGACCCTGAACAACATCAACACCAGCCTCCACACCCTCAGCCACAACATAACCATAACCAGGCACTGCATCACCAACCTCAACAAGGCCCTGAACAACATCAACACCAGCCTCCACACCCTCAGCCACAACATAACCATAACCAGGCACTGCATCACCAACCTCAATAAGGCCCTGAACAACATCAACACCAGCCTCCACACCCTCAGCCACATCATAACCATAACCAGGCACTGCATCTAATTGCAGGATAAAGATTTGGAATTGGACGCGGGGATAGGGTGGGGGGAGGAAAGGAATGGTGCCCAGTAGCTAAGTGATCTCCACTTACTTACGACTGTGACAGTGGCCTAAGAATACGGTACACAAAGGGGATATTAATAGGGTATTCAAAGTATCAACAGAAAATTTCTAGTGGAATAAAACATAAAAAAATGTGAAGATAAAAGTTACCCATAAACGCGGTATAGAAAACCACGAAAAGACGACCGACTCAAAGTTGGAGTAAAAGCAAAATGATGATTTTTATTACTTTTCATATACAATTAATTTATAAAAAACAAATCAATTTATATTAAAGTTTATTTATTACTATAACATTACTTAAAATAAAGTTTAGTTTTTATTTTAAATTTTAAAATTTTACCACAAAATTTACAACGTTATTATTTCTTATAAAAAATATTATTTATATATAAGGAACTTCTATATTTGACTATTTTTTTTTTTTACACGTTAAAATTTTGAAAGCATATAACAAAGTAAATTTATCTCTACAGTTCTTAGCGTGTAGTATAACATTTTCTGTGTACCATGTTCTATGGCCAATGGTAGCTACAGAAACTCGTGTTTCAACAGGTTGTTGTTGGTATTTTGGTCAGGTGGCCACAGAACAGTAAGCCTGAAGCCAGCAGGTGGCCACAGAGCAGTAAGCTTAGACCCAGCAGGTGGCCACAGAGCAGTAAGCCTAGAACCAACAGGTGGCCACAGAGCATTAAGCCTAGAGCCAGCAGGTGGCCACAGAGCAGAAAGCTTAGACCCAGCAGGTGGCCACTGATCAGTAAGCCTAGAGCCAGCAGGTGGCCACAGAGCAGTAAGCCTAGAGCCAACAGGTGGCCACAGAGCATTAAGCCTAGAGCCAGCAGGTGGCCACAGAGCAGTAAGCTTAGACCCAGCAGGTGGCCACTGATCAGTAAGCCTAGAACCAACAGGTGGCCACAGAGCATTAAGCCTAGAGCCAGCAGGTGGCCAAAGAGCAGTAAGCTTAGACCCAGCAGGTGGCCACTGATCAGTAAGCCTAGAACCAACAGGTGGCCACAGAGCATTAAGCCTAGAGCCAGCAGGTGGCCACAGAGCAGTAAGCTTAGACCCAGCAGGTGGCCACAGAGCAGTAAGCACTAGGCAGAACCCCAGTGACGTCATGCACTGAGCAGGACCCCAGTGACGTCAAGCACTAAGCAGAACCCCTGTGTGACGTCATGCACTTAGAAGGACCCTAGTGACGTCATGCACTAAGTAGTACCCTAGTGACGTCATGCACTAAGCAGAACCCCAGTGACGTCATGCACTAAGCAGGACCACAATGACGTCATGCACTAAGCGGAACCACAGTGACGTCATGCACTAAGCACGACCACTATGATGTCATGCACTAAGGATCCCAGTGACGTCATGCACTAAGCAGGATACCAGTGACGTCATGCACTAAGCAGAACCCCAGAGACGTCATGCACTAAGCAGAATCCTACTGACGCAATGTACTAAGCTAGACCACAGTGATGTCATGCAATAAGCAGAATGCCAGTGACGTCATGCAATAAGCAGAATGCCAGTGACGTCATGCACTAAGCAGGACGTAAGTGATGTCATGCACTAAGCAGGACACCAGTGACGTCATGCACTAAGCAGGACCCCAGTGACGCCATGCACAAAGCAGGACCCCAGTGACGCCATGCACAAAGCAGGATCCCATGACATCATGTACTAAGAAGAACCTAATTAAATGACGTCATGCGCTAAACAGGACCTAAGTGACGTCATGCGCTAAACAGGACCTAAGTGACGTCATGCAATAAGCAGGACCTAAGTGACGTCATGCACTAAGCAGGACCCCATTGACGTCATGCACAAAGCAGGACCCCGGTGACGTCATGCACATAGCAGGACGCCAGTGACGTCATGCACTAAGGACCTAATGATGTCATGCACTAAGCAGGACCCCAGTGACATCATGCACATGGCAGGACCTAAGTGACGTCATGCACAAATCAGAACACTAGTGACGTCATGCACAAATCAGAACACTAGTGACGTCATGCACTAAGGACCTAATTAACGTCATGCACTAAGCAGGACCCCAGTGACATCATGCACAAGGCAGGACCTAAGAGACGTCATGCACATAGCAGAACAATAGTGACGTCATGCACTAAGCCGGTCCACAGTGACGTCAGGCATTAACCAGGACCCCAGTGACGTCATGCACTAAGCAGGACCTAGGTGACGTCATGCACTAAGGAAGACACCAGTGACGTCATGCATTAGGCAGGACACCAGTGACCTCATGCACTAAGCAGGACCCCAGTGACGCAATGCACAAAGCAGGACCCCAGTGACGTCATGCACTAAGCAGGACCTAAGTGACGTCATGCACTAAGCAGGACCTCAGTGACATCATGCCCAAAGCAGGACCTAGGTGACGTCATGCACTAAGGAAGACACCAGTGACGTCATGCATTAGGCAGGACACCAGTGACGTCATGCACTAAGCAGGACCCCAGTGACGCTATGCACAAAGTAGGACCCCAGTTACGCCATGCACTAAGCAGGACCCCAGTGACGCTATGCACAAAGTAGGACCCCAGTTACGTCATGCACTAAGCAGGACCCCAGTGACGTCATGTAATAAGCAGAACCCCAGTGACGTCATGCACTAAGCTTGACCTCAGTGACGTCATGCAATAAGGAGAACCCCAGTGACGTCATGCACTACGCCGAACCACAGTAACGTCATGCATTAAGCAGGACCTCATGCACAAGGCAGGACCTAAGAGACGTCATGCATTAAGCAGAACAATAGTGACGTCATGCACTAAGCCGGTCCACAGTGACGTCAGGCATTAACCAGGACCCCAGTGACGTCATGCACTAAGCAGGACCTAGGTGACGTCATGCACTAAGCAGACACCAGTGACGTCATGCACTAAGCAGGACACCAGTGACCTCATGCACTAAGCAGGACCCCAGTGACGTCATGCACAAAGCAGGACCCCAGTGACGTCATGCACTAAGCAGGACCTAAGTGACGTCATGCACTAAGCAGGACCTCAGTGACGTCATGCACTAAGCAGGACCTAAGTGACGTCATGCACTAATCAGGACCCCAGAGACGTCATGCACTAAGCAGGACCCCAGTGACGCTATGCACAAAGTAGGACCCCAGTTACGTCATGCACAAAGTAGGACCCCAGTTACGTCATGCACTAAGCAGGACCCCAGTGACGCTATGCACTAAGCGTCATGCACTAAGCTTGACCCCAGTGACGTCATGCACTAAGCAGAACCCCAGTGACGTCATGCACTAAGCTTGACCTCAGTGACGTCATGCAATAAGTAGAACCCCAGTGACGTCATGCACTAAGCCGAACCACAGTAACGTCATGCATTAAGCAGGACCTCAGTGACGTCATGCACTAAGAAGAACCCAGTGGCATTATTTACTAAGCAGGACCTAAGTGACGTCATGCACTAAGCAGGACCCCCGTGATGTCATGCACTATGAAGGACCCCAGTGACGTCATGTACAAAGCAGGACGCCAGTGACGTCATGCACAAAGCAGGACACTAGTGACGTCATGCAATAAGTCGTTCCACAGTGACGTCATTCATTAAGCAGGACCCCACTGACGTCATGCATCAAGCAGGACCCCAGTGTCGTCATGCACTAAGCAGGACCTAAGTGACGTCATGCACTAAGCAAGACACCAGTGAAGTCATGCATTCAGCAGGACCCCAGTGATATTATGCACAAAGCAGGACCCCTGTGACGTCATGCACTAAGGACCTAAGTGACGTCATGCACTAAGCAGGACGTCAGTGACGTCATGCACTTAGCAGGACCTAAGTGACGTCATGCACTAAGCAGGACGTCTATGACGTCATGCACTTAGCAGGACCAAAGTGACGTCATGCACTAAGCAGTTCACTTGTGACGTCATGCGCTAAGCAGGACCCCAGTGACGTCATGCACTAAGCAGGACCCCAGTGACGCTATGCACAAAGTAGGACCCCAGTCACGTCATGCACTAAGCACGACCCCAGTGACGCCATGCACGAAGCTTGACCTTAGTGACGTCATGCACTAAGCAGGACCCCAGTGACATCATACACTAAGCAGGACCTAAGTGACGTCATGCACTAAGCAAAACATCAGTGAAGTCATGTACTAAGCAGGACACCATTGACGTTATGCACTAAGCAGGACACCAGTGACGTCATGCACTAAGCAGAACCCCCCCCCCCGTGATGTCATGCACTAAGAAGGGCCCCAGTGACGTCATGCACAAAGCAGGACGCCAGTGATGTTATGCACAAAGCAGGACACAGTGACGTCGTTCACTAAGCATGACCCCCGTGATGTCATGCACTAAGTGACGTCATACACTAGGGACCAAAGTGACGTCATGTACTAGGGACCTAAGTGACGTCATGCACTAGGGACCTATGTGACGTTATGCACTAATCAGGGCCTCAGTGACGTTATGCACTAAGCAGGACCTAAGTGACGTCATGCACTAAGCAGGACCCCAGTGACGCCATGCACTAAGCAGGACCCCAGTGACGTCATGCACTAAACAGGACCTCAGTGACGCCATGCACTAAGCTTGACCCCTGTGACGTCATGCACTTAGCAGAACCCAAGTGACGTCATGCACTAAGCCGAACCGCAGTGACGTCATGCATTAAGCAGGACCTCAGTGACGTCATGCACTAAGCAGGACCCCAGTGACGCTATGCACAAAGTAGGACCCCAGTCACGTCATGCACTAAGGACGACCCCAGTGACGTCATGCATTAAGCAGGACCCAGTGACGTCATGCACTAAGCAGGACCCCAGTGACATCATACACTAAGCAGGACCTAAGTGACGTCATGCACTAAGCAGGACCCCAGTGACGTCATGCACTAAGCAGGACCCCAGTGACGTCATGCACTAAACAGGACCTCAGTGACGTCATGCACTAAGCAGGACCTTAGTGACGTCATGCACAAAGCAGGACCCAGTGACGTCATGCACTAAGAAGAACCGCAGTGACGTCATGCACTAAGCAGGACCCCAGTGACGTCATGCACTAAGCAGGACCCCAGTGACGTCATGCACTAAGCAGGACCCCAGTGACGTCATGCACTAAGCAGGACCCCAGTGACGTCATGCACTAAGCAGGACCTAAGTGACGTCATGCACTAAGCAGGACCCCAGTGACGTCATGCACTAAGCAGGACCTAAGTGACGTCATGCACTAAGCAGGACACCAGTGACGTCATGCACTAAGCAGGACACCAGTGACGTCATGCACTAAGCAGGACACCAGTGACGTCATGCACTAAGCAGGACCCCCGTGATGTCATGCACTAAGAAAGGCCCCAGTGACGTCATGCACTAAGCAGGACGCCAGTGATGTCATGCACAAAGCAGGACACAGTGACGTCGTTCACTAAGTGACCCCCGTGATGTCATGCACTAAGTGACGTCATACACTAGGGACCAAAGTGACGTCATGTACTAGGGACCTAAGTGACGTCATGCACTAGGGACCTAAGTGACGTCATGCACTAAGCAGGGCCTCAGTGACGTTATGCACTAAGCAGGACCTTAGTGACGTCATGCACTAAGCAGGACCCCAGTGACGTCATGCACAAAGCAGGACCCCAGTGACGTCATGCACTAAGCAGGACCCCAGTGACGCCATGCACTAAGCTTGACCCCAGTGACGTCATGCACTTAGCAGAACCCAAGTGACGTCATGCACTAAGCCGAACCACAGTGACGTCATGCATTAAGCAGGACCCCAGTGACGTCATGCACTAAGCAGGACCCCAGTGATACCATATACTAAGCAGGACCTAAGTGACTTCATGCACTAAGCAGGACACCAGTAACGTCATGCACTAAGCAGGACACCAGTGACGTAAATGCAATAAGCAGGACCCCATGTGAATGTGAGGACCCTGACATGGGAATGGACTCACTGCTCTGTGCAGTGATCATTGTAATGCACTGTTAAACACCGGCTCGCTGATTATTTCTTCAATTCGATAGCAATATCTCAATATTTCTGCACTCAACACTTCACTGTGTTGATGCAGTGTACACTGCATCTGCAAACACTGCAGTTGCAGGCACTGCATCCAGTCAGAGGATAAGGATTTGGGATAGGACTGGGAATGTTGGAGGGAGTGGGGGAGGGAAGGAAGGAATCGTGTCCAGTGCCTAAGTGATCCCCACTTACTGATGACTGTGACAGTGGCCTAAGAATACGGTACACAAAGGGGATATTAATAAGGTATTAAAAATATCAACACAATTTCTGTTAGAATAAAACCTAAAAATTTTTGAATATAACAATTACCCATTAAATCGGTATAGAAAACCACGACCAAACGACCATATGTACTCACCTAATTGTGCTTGCGGGGGTTGAGCTCTGGCTCTTTGGTCCCGCCTCTCAACTGTCAATCAACTAGTGTACAGGTTCCTGAGCCTACTGGGCTCGATCATATCTACACTTGAAACTGTGTATGGAGTCTGCCTCCACCACATTACTTCCTAATGCATTCTATTTGTCAACCACTCTGACACTAAAAAAGTTCTTTCTAATATCTCTGTGGCTCATTTGGGCACTCATTTTCCACCAGTGTCCCCTTGTGCGTGTGCCCCTTGTGTTAAATAGCCTGTCTTTATCTACCCTATCAATTCCCTTCAGAATCTTGAATATGGTGATCATGTTCCCCCTAACTCTTCTGTCTTCCAGCGAAGTGAGGTTTAATTCCCGTAGTCTCTCCTCGTAGCTCATACCTCTCAGCTCGGGTACTAGTCTGGTGGCAAACCTTTCAACCTTTTCCAGTTTAGTCTTATCCTTGACTACACATGGACTCCATGCTGGGGCTGCATACTCCAGGATTGGCCTGACATTTGTGGTATACAAAGTTCTGAATGATTCTTTACACAAGTTTCTGAATGCCGTTCGTATGTTGGCCAGCCTGGCATATGCCGCTGATGTTATCCTCTTGATATGGGCTGCAGGAGATAGGTCTGGCGTGATATCAATTCCCAAGTCTTTTTCTTTCTCTGACTCCTGAAGAATTTCCTCACCCAGATGATACCTTGTATTTGGCCTCCTGCTCCCTACATCTATCTTCATTACATTACATTTGGTCGGGTTAAACTCTAACAACCATTTGTTCGACCATTCCTTCAGTTTGTCTAGGTCTTCTTGAAGCCTCAAACAGTCCTCTTCTGTCTTAATCCTTCTCATAATTTTGGCATCGTCCGCAAACATTGAGAGAAATGAATCTATACCCTCCGGGAGATCATATACATATATCAGAAACAAGATAGGACCGAGTACAGAGCCCTGTGGGACTCCACTGGTGACTTCACGCCAATCGGAGGTCTCACCCCTCACCGTAACTCTCTGCTTCCTATTGCTTAGGTACTCCCTTATCCACTGGAGCACCTTACCAGCTACACCTGCCTGGCTCTCCAGCTTATGCACCAGCCTCTTATGCGGTACTGTGTCAAGGGCTTTCCGACAATCCAAGAAAATGCAGTCCGCCCAGCCCTCTCTTTCTTGCTTAATCTGTGTCACCTGGTCGTAGAATTCTATTAAGCCAGTCAGGCAAGATTTACCCTCCCTGAACCCATGTTGGCGATTTGTCACGAAGTCCCTTCTCTCCAGATGTGCTACCAGGTTTTTTCTCACGATCTTCTCCATCACCTTGCATGGTATACAAGTCAAGGACACTGGCCTGTAGTTCAGTGCCTCTTACCTGTCGCCCTTTTTGTATATTGGGACCACATTTGCCATCTTCCATATTTCTGGTAGGTCTCTCATCTCCAGTGACCTACTCTACACTATGGAGAGTGGCAAGCAAAGTGCCTCTGCACACTCTTTCAGTATCCATGGCGAGATCCCGTCTGGACCAACAGCCTTTCTAACATCCAGATCCAGCAGGAGTCTCTTGACCTCCTCTCTCGTAATTTCGAACTCTTCCAAGGCCGCCTGGTTTACTTCCCTTTCTCCTAGCACAGTGACCTCACCTTGTTCTGTTGTGAAGACCTCTTGGAACCTCTTGTTGAGTTCATCACACACCTCTTTGTCATTCTCTGTATACCTGTCCTCGCCTGTTCTAAGTTTCAATACCTGTTCTTTCACTGTTGTTTTCCTTCTGATGTGGCTGTGGAGTAGCTTTGGTTTGGTCTTGGCTTTGTTTGCAATATCATTTTTATAACTTTTTTCTGCTTCTCTTCTCACCCTGACATACTCATTCCTGGTTCTCTTGTATCTCTCTCTGCTTTCTGGTGTTCTGTTATTCCGGAAGTTCGTCCACGCCCCTTTGCTCAGTTTCTTTGCTTCCATACATGCCCTGTTAAACCATGGATTCTTCTTTTGCTTCTCGGATTTTTCTTTTTGGGCCGGGATGTATCTGCTTACTGCCTCCTGACACTTTTGGGTGACATAGTCCATGATATCTTGTACAGACTTGGCTCTGAGGTCTGTGTCCCAAGGTATTTCCCTTAGGAAGCTTCTCATCTCCTCATAATTTCCCTTTCGGTATGCCAGCCTTTTGTTTCCTAGTTCTTTTTTCGGGGGGGATAATTCCTAGCTCTACCAGGTACTCAAAGTTCAATACACAGTGATCACTCATTCACAAGGGTGTTTCCATCTTGACTTCCCTTATATCCCACTCATTTAGGGTAAATATCAGATCAAGCATTGCTGGTTCATCTTCTCTCATTCTTGTTGGATCCTTGATGTGCTGGCTTAGAAAGTTTCTTGTTGCCACGTCCAACAGCTTAGCTCTCTCCATGTTTCTGGTCCTCCATGCGGGTCTCTGTTCTCCCAATCTATCTTCCCATGGTTGAAGTTTCCCATGATTAGTAGTCCAGATCCATTCCTGCCAGCAACAGAAGCTGCTCTCTCTATTATGTTAATGGTGGCCATATTGTTTCTATCATATTCCTGTCTGGGTCTTCTGTCATTTGGTGGTGGATTATATATGACTACGAGTATAATTTTTTGCCCTCCAGTTGTTATTGTTCCTATTATGTAGTCACTGAAACCTTCACATCCCTGAACAACCAACTCCTCAAAATCCCAGCCTTTTCTTACCAGCAGGGCTACACCACCACCACCTCTTCCTTCTCTCTCTTTCCTCATAACATAATAGTCCTGTAAGAACACTGCATTTGTTATTGTTTTCGTCAGCTTTGTTTCTGTGAGAGCTATTATGTCTGGGTTTTTCTCTAGTACCCATTCTCCAAGTTCATTTGCTTTATTTGTAATTCCATCTATGTTAGTGTACATTGCCTTGAGGCTCACTTTCTTCTGTCCCTTCTCAAATCTCCTCCTTGGTGAGTGTTCTGTTGGTGGAGGAAGCTGTGCCATGGGTGTGAGGATTTGTGAGGTGGATACCAGGGTTGCAGAGGATACTGGGATGAGAGGTGGGGGGGTCACGTGAAGGGGGAGTGACAGGGAGGGTATGGGGTGAAAGGGGCGGGAGGATAGGAAGGAAAGGGGGCTTTTCTATGCAGAGGAGGGTGGTGGGGTTGCCCTCCCCGCTGGTGTTACTGGGTAGCTGGTTGTGGGTTCCCCCCTCGCCTCTGGGGGTGATGTGTTGGGAGCTGGTGTTTGTGTGTGTGTGTGTGTGAGTGTGTGTGTGTGTGTATGTTTGAGTTTTATTGTAGGGTGGTGGGGGTAGAGGAAGAGCAGAATTTAAGCTTTGAATACCTATATAAAACTGTAAAAAATATATTAATTATTTTTTAAAATTTTTAAGATGTTAATAGATTTTAACACAGACGTTACTTTTTTAAGTTTAAATATATATGTTATTTACATACAAAGAAACATTCAAAACTGGCATTCTTATAGATAAATTCAAAAATTTTTGAATGAACATTACACACATAAAACTTTTCGATTAGGAATTATATAACTACTGTGTAATACCGTGGTCGTCACAGATGTTAGAGTGATGGGGAAATTTAGCTACTGTGTACCGTGTTCTGAGGCCAGTAGTTGTCAAAGAAACTAACTATTCAACAGGTGTTTGTTAGTGTTTTGGTCAGGTGGACACAGAGCAGTAGGCCTAGAGCCAATAGGTGGCCACAGAGCAGTAAGCTTAGAGCCAACACGTGGCCACAGAGCAGTAAGCCTAGAGCCAGCAGGTGGCCACAGAGCAGTAAGCCTAGAGCCAACAGGTGGCCACAAGGGAAGAAAACAACCTAGATATAAAGTGCCAAATTACACTATTGCACTTATATTAATGACTTAGGTTCGTCATTTAACGGAGACTCAGTGTAACAAGGGCACCCTAACATCAATGTTGTTGTTTTTTGTTAAAGATTCGCTACCTGGAACAAAAGGTTCCAAGTAACAAGGGCTATGGTGAGCCCGTAGTGCCTTGAGCCCTAACATCATCTCATGTAAATGCTGATTTAATGTTTTCCCAACTATATTGACAGCTCTTGTTTGATGGTGAGAAAATGCAAAATTATGTAGAGAAGAGAGGGAGAGACGAAGAGAAGAGGAGAGTAAGAAAGTGGGAGAGGGAGTGAAGGAGAAAATTAAGGGAAAAGGATAATGATTCGGGCTGCCCCAAATAAGTGCTTTCAGCGAAGTTTTTTCTTTACATTTACCGAAGACTTTGTTGCGTGACATTGTATACATTTTTACAGCGATGTATAAATTAATACAATGAAACAGTGTTTGGCCCTGGGTAATATAATTATTTTGTTTAATTGTTTATGCCTCCAAAATCTTGAAAATGGTAATTATTTTTAGAAACTTGCCTTATAGCTTGCCTTAGGGAAAATGTCTAGGGGAAAGATCAAAGGCAAGTTTTAAGGCTTTAAGGTAATAATATCCATTTTTCCCTACATTGGAGGCATACCAAGTTTGAGAACAATACACACTCAGCTACACTTCTTAACGCTTCCCAACGCCAAGAAACAGTCGTACTAAAGTGCCCTTATCCTAACATACCAGAGGACCCAAAAGAGAAAACGGGACATTATGTCATTTTCGCGAGCCGCTTCTATTTTCTAGTACGATTATTTTTGGCATTAGGTAGACTATACGTCAAAATGCGACGTTCTATTAGGAGGACGGCTTGACATGCTACCCAGGGGTAGCGTGTCAAGGGCTGTAATGTTACAGTGTATTATGTAATGAGGTTGGTGTCAGGCTCTGTATTTTAATGAATTATTTCCGTTAAACACGATCGTGCAAAGTAGAACAACTTCACAGTACTCAGTGACACATTTAGGGTCACGTGACCAAGTACTGACAGTGAGAGGTGACCAGTGAAGTCATGCACTAAGCAGGACCCCAGTGACGTCATGCACTAAGCAGGATACCAGTGACGTCATGCACTAAGCAGAAACCCAGTGACGTTATGTACTAAGCAGGACCCCTCGTGAATGTGAGGATTCTGAAATGTGAATGGACTCACTGCTCTGTGCAGTGATCATTGTAAGGCACTGTTAAACACCGGCTTTCTGGTTGTTTCTTGAATTCAATAGCAATATCTAAATATTTGTGCACACAACCAGATCATTACCAGAGGTGATGGTCTGGTTGTGGGCACTGCATCTGCAGGCACTGCATCCAGTTGCAGGATAAGGTTTTGGGATAGGACTGGGAAGGAGGGGAGGAGAAGGAAGGAATGGTTTCTAGCCACTTGGACAGCCGGGGACTGAACGCCGACCTGTCTGAAGCGAGACCGCAGCTCTACCGTACTGCCCAAGTAAACAAAAACAAAATAATAAACAAGTACAACATGTAAGTAATATTAAAACACCAATGCAAACGTACAGCACAGAAACAAGACATGAATAAAAACACCCACACCAAACCAACCGCCCCGCAACAAACCAATACTAAACAAGCAACCCATGCAAATCAGAAAATAAACATAGGTACATACACAACAACAAACACACATCGGCCTGAAGGACCGAGAACAAAACACAACATAAAGGACATCATGAAACAAAACAAGAAAATTGCACAGCACACAACAAACTAAGAATAAAAACACATGCAAGCAATGCAGAAGGATAACATACATGTCAAAGTAAAATCAGCTTACATATTTGCCCGGGAATGGGGATACCGCACATTAAATGCCTCCCAAATCAGCCACCTCCCCCAAGAGGCTTGACCCACTTCCGGGGGCGCCATGTGAAGCGGAACCCCGGCAACAAACAATCACAGACAGGAAACCCATATGGTGTCCCTCCGGACGCGAGTATCCGCCACCCTATCCCATACACCTGGAACCCGCTCATCAGAAAAGTCCTCCGGCTTCTCAGACAGCAGGAACTCGGCAACCCAGGCCTCTAGGTCCTCCACAGTAGGGGGGCCGGGCAGAGGGCACCACCACAGGGGCACCAGCGGCCACAGGCACACCACATGACAACTGCAGGGAACCATGGCGGCGTGCCTCCTTTCTCAAAGTCACCACCAGGCCACGCCCAGCACCAGCATCCTCACCACCCCTGGCACCGGAAGCCACCACATCCCGCTGCGGAGAGCCCCCGGGCAGGGAAGGAACAGGAGGCACACCCGAGACACAGGCACCAGCCCCAGCAGGCACATGTACCTCCGCCACCACCAACCATGGAGACAACAACTCATCCGGAGCCACGCCGTCAACACCTGAAGACCCACAGTCACTGAAGTCCCCAACATCAGCCCAGGCAGTAGACGAACGCCTGGAACGTTTGGGCTCCGGCCGGATATCGTCAGAGCCGGAAGCAGATCCAGAAGCACGGGCACCACTAGCCGGACGAACCGACGCCGACACAGAACGGCAGCAGCCTCTACCACAGGAGGAACCGGACCACACACAGCAGGAGGCTTCGCAGCCACCCCAGCACCAAGCACAGCAGGGACCCGAGGCGCGGACGCAGGGCCAGGAGCCGCATCCGAAGACGAGGAAGCAGACGGCGATGCTCCACAGGGATTACCAGGAAGGTCCACGGGATCGGCAGGGCCAGAGACATGGTCAGGAGGAACATCCGACGGCACCGCAACACCCGGAGGAGGGTCTGCAACAACTGGGGGAACGTCGGGTGACGCTGGGGGAGCCTCAGCAGCGAACGGGACGCTCACCTCCTCACCCCCGGAGTCCTCCTCCAGAGGGAGCGGCGGGAAATCCTCTTCACTAAACAAGTTCACGGGAGCGACCGGATCAGCAGTACACCCGGCAGCCTGATGCCCCAACAAGCCACACCGGAAGCAAGTACGGGGTTGTCGGGCATAAAACACCCGCACATAGTATCCCAACAGCCGGACAGAGGACGGAATGTCCGACCTCAGTCGCATCCCAAGGGTCCGAATGTTGGTCTTCACACCCGAATACGTGCCAGACGAAAGTGAGTTCATCCGCACGCTGATGACGGAGCCATACCTCTGGAAGAATCGCCGGAGGAGAGTCTCAGGAAACTCCATGGGGGCGCCATGAACACTGACATACGTCACAGCACCACTACGGTCCGAAATGGTCACAGACCTGGAGCCTTCCTGCAGCTGCAAAGTACGTCCCTTGTACCTCCGTAGAAAAGCACGGTACACCGCCTCACCCACAAACTTGATGATGACACGGTAAGCAGTGACCAGCTCAACACTATATACGTCCCGAACCGGGACTCGAAGCATGTCACTCAATACCACGTCCACCAGCGGGTAACCAGCACGGCCAGTAAACTCCAATCCGATGGAGTTTAACCGCACGACAGCGGGAATAGGGCCGCCCATCGCAAAACACGCCACGTCCCCACCACCAGGAACAGCAGGGAGGGTAGATACCCCCACACCCCCTGCTGGCGAAAACGGCAACTACCCCAAACTGCCGGAGCGGTCAAGCGACATGTCCTCACTCAACGGCAGCGCAGGTGGAACAAGGTCTGGTGGTGGGCACTGCATCCAGTTGCAGGATAAGGTTTTGGGATAGGACTGGGAAGGAGGGGAGGAGAAGGAAGGAATGGTTCCTAGCCACTTGGACAGCCGGGGACTGAACGCCGACCTGTCTGAAGCGAGACCGCAGCTCTACCGTACTGCCCAAGTGGTTGGAATGGTGCCCAGTAGCTATGTGATCCCCACTTACTGATGACTGTGACAGTAGCCTAAGAATACGGTGCACACAGGGGATATTAATAAGGTATTCAAAATATCAACGCACAATTTCTGGAGGAATGAAACAAAAAGTTGAGAATATATAAGTTACCCAATAAATTGGTATAGAAAACCATGAACAAACGACCATATGTATGTGTGTTAGTGTTTTTGGGTGGTGGCGGGGGTGGAGGTAGAAAAAAATATTAATAATTATTATCAGTTCCTGAATATAATTAGTTTGTGACAAGAAAATATTTTAAAATTACAATTTAAATATTAATTTAAAATAAAAAAAAGGTAATAGGCTTTTAATATTTTTAGATAATTTATAAATTTTACACAAAACTTTACTATTTAATTTTTTGTTATAAAATGTTGTTTATATATTAAGAAACTTTAGAAATTGGCACTCATTTAAGTTAGCTTTTAAAATTTTGAGTGTATACTACACATATAAAACTCTACGGTGGGCAGGGATCATATAGCTAATGTGTAATACGGTGGTTGTCACAGTTGTTGGAGTGAGGGGGACATTTAGCTACTGTGTACCGTGTTCTGAAGCCAGTAGTTGTCAAAGAAACTGTCCATTCAACAGGTGTTTCTTGCTGTTAGTGTTTTGGTCAGGTGGCCACAAAGCAGTAAGCCTAGAGTCAGCAGATGGCCACAAAGCAGTAAGCCTAGAGCCAGCAGGTGGCTACAGAGCAGTAAGCCTAGAGTCGGCAGGTGGCCACAGAGCAGTAAGCCTAGAGCCAGCAGGTGGCCACAGAGCAGTAAGCCTAGAGCCAGCAGGTGGTCACAAAGCACTAAACCTAGAGCCAGCAGGTGGCCACAGAACAGTAAGCCTAGAGTCAGCAGGTGGCCACAGAGCATTAAGCCTAGAGTCAGCAGGTAGCCGCAGAGCAGTAAGCCTAGAGCCAGCAGGTGGCCACAGAGCAGTAAGCC
Source organism: Procambarus clarkii (assembly GCF_020424385.1). NCBI lineage: Eukaryota > Metazoa > Arthropoda > Malacostraca > Decapoda > Cambaridae > Procambarus > Procambarus clarkii. The sequence goes on from NW_025564275.1 coordinate 21,250, forward strand.
TAGAGTTAACAGGTGGCCACAGAGCAGTAAGCCTAGAGCCAGCAGTTGGCCAAAGAGCAGTAAGGCTAGAGTCAGCAGGTGGCCACAGAGCAGTAAGCCTAGAGCCAGCAGTTGGCCAAAGAGCAGTAAGGCTAGAGTCAGCAGGTGGCCACAGAGCAGTAAGCCTAGAGCCAACAAGTGGCCACAGAGCACTAAACCTAGAGCCAGCAGGTGGCCACAGAGCAGTAAGCCTAGAGCCAGCAGGTGGCCACAGAGCAGTTAGCCTAGAGTCAACAGGTGGACACAGAGCAATAAGCCTAGATCCAGCAGGTGGCCACAGAGCAGTAAGCCTAAGCCTAGAGCCAGCAGTTGGCCACAGAGCAGTAAGCCTAAAGCCAGCAGTTGGCCACAGAGCAGTAAGCCTAGAGCCAGCAGTTGGCCACAGAGAAGTAAGCCTAGAGCCAGCAGGTGGCCACAGAGCAGTAAGCCTAGAGTCACCAGGAGGCCACAGAGCACTAAACGTAGAGCCAGTAGGGGGACTCAGAGCACTAAAACTAGAGTCAGCAGGTGTCTACAGAGCACTAAACATGGGCCAGTAGATGGCTATAGAGCTGTAAGTCTAAAGCCAGCAGTTGGCCACAAAGAAGTAAGCCTAGAGCCAGCAGGTGGCCACAGAGCAGTAACCCTAGAGTCAGCAGGTGGCCACAGAGCAGTAAGCCTAGAGTCAGCAGGTGGCCACAGAGCTGTAAGACTAGAGTCAGCAGGTGTCTACAGAGCACTAAACATAGAGCCAGTAGATGGCTACAGAGCAATAAGCCTACAGCCAACAGGTGGCTACAAGGGGAGAGAACAGCCTAGATATGTAGTGCCAAATTACACTATTGCACTTATATTAATTACTTAACATCGTCATTTAACGGAGACTCAGTGTAATAAGGGCACCCTAACATCATCTTATGTAAATGCTGATTTAATGTTTTCCGAACTACATTGACAGCTCTCTGTTTGATGGGGAGAAAATGCAAAAGTATGTAGAGAAGAGAGGGAAAGAGGAAGAGAGGAGGAGAGTAAGAAAGTAGGAGAGGAAGTGAAGGAGATGATGAAGGGAAAAGGGATAATGATTTGGGCTGCCCTAAATAAGTGTTTTCAGCGAAGTTTTCTCTTTACATTTACCTAAGTCTCTGTTTTGTGACATTGTATACATTTTTACAGCGATGTATAAATTTATACAATGAATAAGTGTTTGGCCCTTGGGCAATATAATTGTATACATTTTTACAGCGATGTATAAATTTATACAATGAATAAGTGTTTGGCCCTTGGGCAATATAATTATTTTTTTTAATTGTTAATGCCTAGACAATCTAGAAAATGGTTATTATTTTTTAGCAACTTGCCTTAGATCTTAGGGAAGACGTCACGGGCAAAGATCAAAGGCAAGTTTTAGGATTTTAAGGTAATATTATCAAATTTTTCCCTACACTGGAGGCATAACAAATTTGAAAACAATACACACTCTGCTAGTCTTCCCAAGGCTTCCCAACGTCAGCCACAACATAACCATAACCAGGCACTGCATCACCAACCTCAACAAGGCCCTGAACAACATCAACACCAGCCTCCACACCCTCAGCCTCAACATAACCATAACCAGGCACTGCATCACCAACCTCAACAAGGCCCTGAACAACATCAACACCAGCCTCAACACCCTCAGTCACAACATAACCCTAACCAGGCACTGCATCCATGCGCAAGATAAGGATCTGGGATTGGATGGGGGAGGGGAAGGAATGGTGCCCAGAAACTAAGTGATCCCTACTTACTGACAACTGTGACAATAGCCTAAGAATACGGTACACAAAGGGGATATTAATCGGATATTCAAAGTATCAACAAAAAAATTCTTGTGGAATGAACATAAAAAAAATCAGAAAATAAAAAATAGCCTTGAAGACGGTATAGAAAACCAAGACCAGACGACGTTGTCAGTGAAGGAGAAAGAACAGGATATTAATATTTTTTACTTCTTAAATACAATCAGTTTTTAACGTATAAATTGGTTTATATCAAGATTAATTAGGCAATTTAAAATTTAAATAGATAATTGTAAAAAAAATAAAATTTTAAGAAATACTTAAAATAATTTACACAAAACTTTGCAATTTTTGTTTATGTAAAAATAATATTATTTATATAAAAGACATGGTGTTAATATATATTATCTATCGACTAAATTAAAATTTTGAGTGTATAAAACACAAAAAATATAAACTACAGTTGTTAGGGAGTGGTGTAACACATAGGTAAATTTTACACAAAATTAGTACTCTAAAATTCTGTGTACCACGTTTTCAGGCCATTGATCGTCACTTAGTGAGGAGGACATTTAGTTACTGTGTACCGTGTTCTGAGGCCAGTGGTTGTCATAGAAACTCAACTTTCAACAGGTGTTTCTTGTTGTTGGTGTTTTGGTCAGGTGGCCACAGATCACTAAGCAAAGAGCCAGCAGGTGGTCACAGTGAACTTAATCCCATTGACGTCATGCACTAACCTGAACCCCAATGACATCATGCACTAAGCAGAATCCCAGTGACGTCATGCACTAAGCAGGACCCCAGTGTCGTCATGCACTAAGCATGACCCCAGTGTGAGAGTTTTGTGTACTTGTGAGAAGTTTTGGAATAAATTGAAATTGGTATAAGGAATTTTAGCTCTGAAAATTTCTAAGAATTTTCTTTATTCTTTAACCTTTATTCCTGTCGTGATATTCAACTAGGTCGCCTGAGGAAGGACTTGCTTAGCTAACACACCAGTGTAGTAAACAGCTCATTCCTCACTTTGGGACCATGTATGAACAATTGACTAGGCGCGAGCAAACGCCAAGACCCCAATGAAAATTGAAATCCCCCCCACTAGGCCGCTGACCTTCGCCAATCGCCGAAGCGAATCTAACGAGTAAGTCCTGGGCTCTCACAACAATAATTTATTGTTGTGTGGTGCCGTATATTTGATCCAAAGCTCAGAAAATTAGTCTCAACTTTATTAGTCGAGTGTGAAGAACATTTGCATAACAATAATAATGTGTGGGGGTGTAACGAAAAGACAGTGTTAACCATAACAACTTAGTTTATTCAATAAAGTACTAACTACTACAACAAAACAAAAGAAATGTCAATAACGTTACTCGAAATCCTTCCTGTGACACTATCAATGACAGCTAGACACCAGACCCTCGGACTGCATAATGAACTAACTCGAACATAAGCGTGACCACAGAGGAATCAACAAGAAACAAGAACTAACAGATCTATAATCACAATTACAACAATGACACAGTAGGTTCTGAAATACGTCTCCAGTAACCTCCTAACTGTTCTACGCCTCAGTGCAGTCTTCACCTGCTATGGCGGTTGCAATGCAATCAAATCAGTAGTCTTTCAATGACAACAATAACTAATGGGCTCACTGGCAACTCCAGCAACCCTTCCTCAAATTAATCCTTACGTTAACACTCCGTCCCACGGACGATCAACAATCAATAACAATTGATTTACGTTAATAACACAATAGCATTTACGTTAATAACAAGGTAACATTTACGTTAAATTAATAACTCTTACAACTGTCACTAGTAACGCGGAAATTACACAACACTCTACCCGTCAGGCATTCAGTGAGAAAATCCCATTAATCCCTGTACTACCAGACAGCTGATTAATCTCTTTACTAGTTACGTTAATTTACGTTAATCGGTTACTAATCACTCAGCGATGGTAAACTCTGATTTACAATGTCCAAAGTGCTAAGGGAACGGTAATCACTCGTGATTACCTTTAGAGTAATTAATTACTATCCTCAAGATCAATAATTAAACAATTAAAATACGCAACCTTTCACACTGGCTCAGCAATTTACATTAAGGTATGAATTCCGTCTGAGCCTTCCATACTCAGACCAATTCAGGTGGCTAATAACAGTAATTAGCCCCACGTTTACGTTATTCTAAAATGACGTTACTCCTCCCACGAGTCAATCAAGTGCCGGTACTTCCGGGCAGATAACGACGTTACGTTAATGGAACAATGTAGCCTTCGTGTGAGTCGATCAAACAAGGATCGAGGTTAATTACTTTGACTTCCTGAAACACGTCAATTACCCGGCCCACTGACCGTTAATTACGACAGACAATACTCTAATTCTTATCTGGCTGATGGCTAGGCTCCTCGAGACTACCGTAGCTGCTTACAGGAATGTAAATTAACCCAAACGTATTCTACGTTACTCAAATTGTCAAAGAACAAATTCTCTTAAAGCAATGGGCGTTCCCTTGGTTACGTTATATTAATTGCCTCGCAATCACCTCACTGAATACTGGACTTCGATGTCCTACCAGATAACCAGGAGAATATATGTGTACCCAAGTACTTGTCTACAGCCGAGTTCCCCCACGACAATGACAAATCACACTAACAAATCACAGTGATTTACGTTACAATCCGGTTGCTATGACAATACAGCAGAATCTAGCAAAATAACATACAGGACATGAACCCTCTAGAACACTGCCCCACAATGGTTTTACTGAACTGCAATCACATACGGTAATGCTCAACACTAGCAACAATCACTATCAAATAACAACCCCTTTGCAATAACACACACGGCAAGTACTCTAATTTCCAAATATTAGGATACTGCACACACTTACTTACTTACTGTTGCAAATGACCCCAGTGCTCTCAATAACCCCTAGAACATAGGTCAATATATTGCAATCACCACACAGTAAATAACACAATAACACTGGGCACCGTGACACTACGATTATATATATATATATATATATATATATATATATATATATATATATATATATATATATATATATATATATATAACTGAAAACTCACACCCCAGAAGTGACTCGAACCCATACTCCCAGGAGCAACGCAACTGGTATGTACAAGACGCCTTAATCCACTTGACCATCACGACCGGACATAATGAGGTGATAGCCGAGGCTATTTGAACCACCCCACCGCCGGCACTCGGATAGTAATCTTGGGCATAGCATTTTACCAAATCACCTCATTCTTTGGGGCACACGTCAGGAACACAAATGCGAACAAGCCTGAATGGTCCCCAGGACAATATGCAACTGAAAACTCACACCCCAGAAGTGACTCGAACCCATACTCCCAGAAGCAACGCAACTGGTATGTACAAGACGCCTTAATCCACTTGACCATCACGACCGGACATAATGAGGTGATAGCCGAGGCTATTTGAACCACCCCACCGCTGGCACTCGGATAGTAATATTGGGCATAGCATTTTACCAAATCACCTCATTCTTTGGGGCACACGTGAGAAACACAAATGCGAACAAGCCTGAATGGTCCCCAGGACAATATGCAACTAAAAACTCACACCCCAGAAGTGACTCGAACTCATACTCCCAGAAGCAACGCAACTGGTATGTACAAGATGCCTTAATCCACTTGACCATCACGACCGGACATAATGAGGTGATAGCCGAGGATATTTGAACCACCCCACCGCCGGCACTCGGATAGTAATCTTGGGCATAGCATTTTACCAAATCACCTCATTCTTTGGTTGCACACGTGAGGAACACAAATGCGAACAAGCCTGAATGGTCCCCAGGACAATATGCAACTGAAAACTCACACCCCAGAAGTGACTCGAACCCATACTCCCAGAAGCAACGCAACTGGTATGTACAAGACGCCTTAATCCACTTGACCATCACGACCGGACATAATGAGGTGATAGCCGAGGCTATTTGAACCACCCCACCGCCGGCACTCGGATAGTAATTTTGGGCATAGCATTTTACCAAATCACCTCATTCTTTGGGGCACATGTGAGGAACACAAATGCGAACAAGCCTGAATGGTCCCCAGGACAATATGCAACTGAAAACTCACACCCCAGCAGTGACTCGAACCCATACTCCCAGAAGCAACGCAACTGGTATGTACAAGACGCCTTAATCCACTTGACCATCACGACCGGACATAATGAGGTGAAAGCCGAGGCTATTTGAACCACCCCACCGCCGGCACTCGGATAGTAATCTTGGGCATAGCATTTTACCAAATCACCTCATTCTTTGGGGCACACGTGAGGAACACAAATGCGAACAGGCGTCTTGTACATACCAGTTGCGTTGCTTCTGGGAGTATGGGTTCGAGTCACTTCTGGGGTGTGAGTTTTCAGTTGCATATTGTCCTGGGGACCATTCAGGCTTGTTCGCATATGTGTTCCTCACGTGTGCAACCAAAGAATGAGGTGATTTGGAAAATGCTATGCCCAAGATTACTATCCGAGTGCCGGCGGTGGGGTGGTTCAAATATCCTCGGCTATCACCTCATTATGTCCGGTCGTGATGGTCAAGTGGATTAAGGCATCTTGTACATACCAGTTGCGTTGCTTCTGGGAGTATGGGTTCGAGTCACTTCTGGGGTGTGAGTTTTCAGTTGCATATTGTCCTGGGGACCATTCAGGCTTGTTCGCATTTGTGTTCCTCACGTGTGCCCCAAAGAATGAGGTGATTTGGTAAAATGCTATGCCCAAGATTACTATCCGAGTGCCGGCGGTGGGGTGGTTCAAATAGCCTCGGCTATCACCTCATTATGTCCGGTCGTGATGGTCAAGTGGATTAAGGCGTCTTGTACATACCAGTTGCTTTGCTTCTGGGAGTATGGGTTCGAGTCACTTCTGGGGTGTGAGTTTTCATTTGCATATTGTCCTGGGGACCATTCAGGCTTGTTCGCATTTGTGTTGCTCACATGTGCCCCAAAGAATGAGGTGATTTGGTAAAATGCTATGCCCAAGATTACAATCCGAGTGCCGGCGGTGGGGTGGTTCAAATAGCCTCGGCTATCACCTCATTATGTCCGGTCGTGATGGTCAAGTGGATTAAGACGTCTTGTACATACCAGTTGCGTTGCTTCTCGGAGTATGGGTTCGAGTCACTTCTGGGGTGTGAGTTTTCAGTTGCATATTGTCCTGGGGACCATTCAGGCTTGTTCGCATTTGTGTTCCTCACGTGTGCCCCAAAGAATGAGGAGATTTGGTAAAATGCTATGCCCAAGATTACTATCCGAGTGCCGGTGGTGGGGTGGTTCAAATAGCCTCGGCTATCACCTCATTATGTCCGGTCGTGATGGTCAAGTGGATTAAGGCGTCTTGTACATACCAGTTGCGTTGCTTCTGGGAGTATGGGTTCGAGTCACTTTTGGGGTGTGAGTTTTCAGTTGCATATTGTCCTGGGGACCATTCAGGCTTGTTCGCATTTGTGTTCCTCACGTGTGCCCCAAAGAATGAGGTGATTTGGTAAAATGCTATGCCCAAGATTACTATCCGAGTGCCGGCGGTGTGGTGGTTCAAATAGCCTCGGCTATCACCTCATTATGTCCTGTCGTGATGGTCAAGTGGATTAAGGCGTCTTGTACATACCAGTTGCGTTGCTTCTGGGAGTATGGGTTTGAGTCACTTCTTGGGTGTGAGTTTTCAGTTGCATATTGTCCTGGGGACCATTCAGGCTTGTTTGCATTTGTGTTCCTCACGTGTGCCCCAAAGAATGAGGTGATTTGGTAAAATGCTATGCCCAAGATTACTATCCGAGTGCCGGCGGTGGGGTGGTTCAAATAGCCTCGGCTATCACCTCATTATGTCCGGTCGTGATGGTCAAGTGGATTAAGGCGTCTTGTACATACCAGTTGCGTTGCTTCTGGGAGTATGGGTTCGAGTCACTTCTGGGGTGTGAGTTTTCAGTTGCATATTGCCCTGGGGACCATTCAGGCTTGTTCGCATTTGTGTTCCTCACGTGTGCCCCAAAGAATGAGGTGATTTGGTAAAATGCTATGCCCAAGATTACTATCCGATTGCCGGCGGTGGGGTGGTTCAAATAGCCTCGGCTATCACCTCATTATGTCCGGTCGTGATGGTCAAGTGGATTAAGGCGTCTTGTACATACCAGTTGCGTTGCTTCTGGGAGTATGGGTTCGAGTCACTTCTGGGGTGTGAGTTTTCAGTTGCATATTGTCCTGGGGACCATTCAGGCTTGTTCGCATTTGTGTTCCTCACGTGTGCCCCAAAGAATGAGGTGATTTGGTAAAATGCTATGCCCAAGATTACTATCCAAGTGCCGGCGGTAGGGTGGTTCAAATAGCCTCGGCTATCACCTCATTATGTCCGGTCGTGATGGTCAAGTGGATTAAGGCGTCTTGTACATACCAGTTGCGTTGCTTCTGAGAGTATGGGTTCGAGTCACTTCTGGGGTGTGAGTTTTCAGTTGCATATTGTCCTGGGGACCATTCAGGCTTGTTCGCATTTGTGATCCTCACGTGTGCCCCAAAGAATGTGGTGATTTGGTAAAATGCTATGCCCAAGATTACTATCCGAGTGCCGGTGGTGGGGTGGTTCAAATAGCCTCGGCTATCACCTCATTATGTCCAGTCGTGATGGTCAAGTGGATTAAGGCGTCTTGTACATACCAGTTGCGTTGCTTCTGGGAGTATGGGTTCGAGTCACTTCTGGGGTGTGAGTTTTCAGTTGCATATTGTCCTGGGGACCATTCAGGCTTGTTCGCATTTGTGTTCCTCACATGCGCCCCAAAGAATGAGGTGATTTGGTAAAATGCTATGCCCAAGATTACTATCCGAGTGCCGGCGGTGGGGTGGTTCAAATAGCCTCGGCTATCACCTCATTATGTCCGGTCGTGATGGTCAAGTGGATTAAGGCGTCTTGTACATACCAGTTGCGTTGCTTCTGGGAGTATGGGTTCGAGTCACTTCTGGGGTCTGAGTTTTCAGTTGCATATTGTCCTGGGGACCAGTCAGGCTTGTTTGCATTTGTGTTCCTCACGTGTGCCCCAAAGAATGAGGTGATTTGGTAAAAAGCTATGCCCAAGATTACTATCCGAGTGCCGGCGGTGGGATGGTTCAAATAGCCTCGGCTATCACCTCATTATGTCCGGTCGTGATTGTCAAGTGGATTAAGGCGTCTTGTACATACCAGTTGCGTTGCTTCTGGGAGTATGGGTTCGAGTCACTTCTGGGGTGTGAGTTTTCAGTTGCATATTGTCCTGGGGACCATTCAGGCTTGTTCGCATTTGTGTTCCTCACGTGTGCCCCAAAGAATGAGGTGATTTGGTAAAATGCTATGCCCAAGATTACTATCCGAGTGCCGGCGGTGGGGTGGTTCAAATAGCCTCGGCTATCACCTCATTATGTCCGGTCGTGATAGTCAAGTGGATTAAGGCGTCTTGTACATACCAGTTGCGTTGCTTCTGAGAGTATGGGTTCGAGTCACTTCTGGGGTGTGAGTTTTCAGTTGCATATTGTCCTGGGGACCATTCAGGCTTGTTCGCATTTGTGTTCCTCACGTGTGCCCCAAAGAATGAGGTGATTTGGTAAAATGCTATGCCCAAGATTACTATCCGAGTGCCGGCGGTGGGGTGGTTCAAATAGCCTCGGCTATCACTTCATTATGTCCGGTCGTGATGGTCAAGTGGATTAAGGCATCTTGTACATACCAGTTGCGTTGCTTCTTGGAGTATAGGTTCGAGTCACTTCTGGGGTGTGAGTTTTCAGTTGCATATTGTCCTGGGGACCATTCAGGCTTGTTCGCATTTGTGTTCCTCACGTGTGCCCCAAAGAATGAGGTGATTTGGTAAAATGCTATGCCCAAGATTACTATCCGAGTGCCGGCGGTGGGGTGGTTCAAATTGCCTCGGCTATCACCTCATTATGTCCGGTCGTGATTGTCAAGTGGATTAAGGCGTCTTGTACATACCAGTTGCGTTGCTTCTGGGAGTATGGGTTCGAGTCACTTCTGGGGTGTGAGTTTTCAGTTGCATATTGTCCTGGGGACCATTCAGGCTTGTTCGCATTTGTGTTCCTCACGTGTGCCCCAAAGAATGAGGTGATTTGGTAAAATGCTATGCCCAAGATTACTATCCGAGTGCCAGCGGTGGGGTGGTTCAAATAGCCTCGGCTATCACCTCATTATGTCCGGTCGTGATGGTCAAGTGGATTAAGGCGTCTTGTACATACCAGTTGCGTTGCTTCTGAGAGTATGGGTTCGAGTCACTTCTGGGGTGTGAGTTTTCAGTTGCATATTGTCCTGGTGACCATTCAGGCTTGTTTGCATATATATATATATATATATATATATATATATATATATATATATATATATATATATATATATATATATATTTATATATATATATGTCGTGGTAGGTGAGAATTCTTGTGATCTGTTTCTTCCCCATAGTGACCCAGACAATGTTCAGAGACGGGATGTTCGCCCTCTCTTGCAGGGCCTCACTAGTGGTGAAGTCCTGCCAGTGGGTATCGAACACCCATCTCAGGGCCCTGTTCTGGGTACGCTGGAGTTGTTTTCTGTTTGTAGGTGCTACAAGTGAGAGTGGGATGGGTGCATATGTTAGGAGTGGGAGGATAAGTGTTTTATATAGATAGAGCTTGGTGGCTTGGGATGCGTGTCTGATGGGGAATAGCTTTGATAGTGCTTTGGAGGCTATAGCTTTCTTGGATACTACGTGTGTGTGTGTGTGTGTGTGTGTGTGTGTGTGTGTGTGTGTGTGTGTGTGTGTGTGTGTGTGTGTGTGTGTGTGTGTGTGTGTGTGTGTGTGTGTGTGTAAGCGGAGGATGAAGTCTAATGTGAGTCCAAGTACTGTGTTGTTGTTGACTCTTGGGATATGGGTTGGGTCGGGTGACTGAGAGTAGAGTTTTAGTAGGGCTGGGTTTCGTCGTTTGTTGTAGAAGAAGTAGGTGATTTTGGTCTTGCTGGGCTTTGTTTTAATCCACCAGTCGTGTTTCCAGAAGGTTACTTTGTCTATTTCTTCCTGTACTATTCGTAAGAGGGTATCTATCGAGCAATCTGAGATCAGTTGGGTTACGTCGTCAGCATAACAGAGGGTTATAGAGGTCCAGTATGTTGGTTCAGGAATGTCATTTATGTAGAGTATGTATAGGGTCAGTGAGAGAAGTGAGCCCTGGGGGACTCCAGCATTTAGGCTGAAGTACCTGACAGCTTGCTGAGGAACTTAATCTGCATCTTTCTGTTTGTTAGAAAGCTGCATAGTAGCCTGTGCTTGTTGTCAGGTAGTTGGAATAGAGTACAGAGTTTGTATCGTAAGCTGTCGTGCCATACTGTATCGAACGCCTTTTCAACGTCCTTTGCTATGAGGGCCTTCCTGACCCTTTTATGCTTGTTAATGGAGAGGTAATTTGTTACTATGTTGAGTGCATCTTGTGTGGAGCGGTGTTGTCTGAAGCCAATTTCTTTGTCTGTTAGTATGTCTTTGCGTTCTAGATGATGTCTAAGTTTGAGATTTTATAAGTTTTTCGTATATTTTTCCTAGTGTCTCTAGTAGGCTGATCGGTCTGTAGTTCTTAAGGTCTGTCGGGAATATTTTGGGTTTTGGGATGAGGATTGCTGTGGCTTCTTTGAATGGGTTTGGGAAGTATCCAGATGCTAGTGAGGCGTTGTATACGTCAGAGAGTGCAAGGACTAGGGAGTCAGGAAGTTGGGGAAGTTGTTTGAGGAGAGCTTGGCCTATGTTATAGGCTCCTAGAGCTTTTCGTTGGGTATTTTTAAGCATGAGTTTTACTTCAGCTGGTTGTATCGAAGTTGTGAGGTCACTTTGTAAGTCGTCTAGTGTCGTGAGGTCAATGGTAGGGTAGTGTGTGATGGTCTGATGTTTTGTCGGATCCATGTTTCTACTCTGTTAATGTTGTGTAATGCTGTTGGCTGTGGGGGCTGAGGGTTGAAGATATCCTGCCAGTGTTGTTTGAATATGTCTCCTAGTTCTGAAGGGTGCGGGATTGACGTTTCCCCTGAAGGGGGTGTGGGTGTCTCTACCCTCCCTGCTGTTCCTGGTGGTGGGGACGTGGCGTGTTTTGTGATGGGCGGCCCTATTTCCGCTGTCGTGCGGTTAAACTCCATCGGATTGGAGTTTACTGGTCGTGCTGGTTACCCGCTGGTTGACGTGGTATTGAGTGACATGCTTCGTGTCCCGGTTGGGGACGTATATGGCATTGAGCTGGTAACTGCTCACTGTGTCTTTATCAAGTTTGTGGGTGAGGCGGTGTACTGTGCTTTCCTACGGAGGTACGAGGGACGTACTTTGCAGCTATAGGACGGCACCGGGCCTGTGACCATTTCAGACCGTAGTGGTGCTGTGACGTATGTCAGTGTTCATTGCGCCCCCGTGGAGTTTTCTGAGACTCTCCTCCGGCGATTCTTCTAGAGGAACGGCTCCGTCATCAGTGTGCGGATGAACTCACAGTCGTCTGGCACGAATTCGGGTGTGAAGACCAACATTCGGACCCTCGGGATGCGACTGAGGTCGGACATACCATCCTCTGTCCGGCAGTTGGGGTACTACGTGCGGGTGTTTTATGCCCGGCAACCCCGTACTTGCTTCCGGTGTGGCTTGTTGGGGCATCAGGCTGCCGGGTGTACTGCTGATCCAGTCGCTCCCGTGAACTTGTTCCATGAGGAGGATTTCCCGCTGCTCCCTCTGAAGGAGGACTCCGGGGGTGAGGAGGTGAGCATCCCGTTCGCTGCTGAGGCCCCCCAGCGTCACCCGACGTTCCCCCGGTTGTCGCAGACCCTCCTCCGGGTGTTGCGGTGCCATCGGATGTTCCTCCTGACCATGTCTCTGGCCCTGCATTCCCGTGGACCTTCCTGGTGATCCCTGTGGAGCGTCGTCGTCGGCTTCCTCATCTTCGGCTGTGGAACCTGGCCCTGCGTTCTCCCCTCGGGTCCCTCCTGTGCTGGGTGCTGGGGTGGCTGCGGATCCTCCTACTGTGTGTGGTCCGGTTCCCCCTGTGGTAGAGGCTGCTGCCGTTCTGCGTTGGGCGACGGTTCGTCCAGCTAGTGGTGCCCGTGCCAATGGGTCTGCTTCCGGCTCTGACGATATCCGGCCAGAGCCCAAACGTTCCAGGCGTTCGTCTACGGCCTGGGCTGATGTTGGGGATTTTAGTGACTGTGGGTCTTCAAGTGTTGACGGCGTGGATCCGGCTGAGGCGTTATCTCCGCGGTTGGTGGCGGCAGAGGTTCCTGTGCCTGCTGGTGCTGATGCCCGTGTCTCGGGTGTGTCTCCTGTGGACGGGAAGTTCGCCCTTTCTTACAGGGCCTCACTAGTGGTGAAGTCCTGCCAGTGTCTATCGAACACCCATCTCAGGGTCCTGTTCTGGGTACGCTGGAGTTGTTTCCTGTTTGTAGGTGCTGCAAGTGAGAGTGGGATGGGTGCATATGTTAGGAGTGGGAGGATAAGTGTTTTATATAGATAGAACTTGGTGGCTTGGGAGGTATGTATGAGGGGGTATAGCTTTGATTGAGCTTTGGAGGCTATAGCTTTCTTGGATACTACGTGTGTGTATGCGTGTGTGTGTGTGTGAAAGCGGAAGCTGAAGTCTAATGTGAGTCCAAGTATTGTGGTGTAGTTGACTCTCGGGATGTGGATTGGGTCTGGTGACTGAGAGTAGAGTTTTAATGGGGCTGGGTTTAGACGTTTGTTGTAGAAGAAGTAGGGGATTTTGGACTTGTTGGGGTTTGTTTTAATCCACCAGTCGTGTTCCCAGAAGGTTACTTTGTCTATTTCATCCTGTGCAATTCGTGTGAAGTTGTCTATCAAATTACCTGAGATCAGTTGGGTTACGTCGTCAGCATAACAGAGGGTCATAGAGGTCCAGTATGTTGGGTCAGGAATGTCCTTTATGTAGAGTAAGTACAGGGTCGGTGAGAGAACTGAGCCCTGGGAGACTCCTGCATTTAGGTTGAAGTATCCTGACAGCTTCCTGAGGAACTTAATCTGCATTTTTCTGTTTGTTAGAAAGCTGCATAGTATCCTCTTCTTGTTGTCAGGTAGTTGGAATAGAGTACAGAGTTTGTATCGTAGGCTGTCGTGCCATACTGCGCCGAACGCCTTTTCAACGTCCTTTGCTATGAGGGCCGTCTTGACCCTTTGATGTTTGTTAATGGAGAGGTAATTTGTTACTATGTTGAAGGCATCTGGTGTGGAGTGGTGTTGTCTCAAGCCAAATTGTTTGTCTGTTAGTATGTTTTGGTGTTCTAGGTGATGTCTGAGTTTGTGATTTATAAGTTTTTTGTATATTTTTCTTAGTGTCTCTAGTAGGCTGATCGGTCTGTAGTTCTTGGAGTCTGTCGGGGATTTTTTGGGTTTCGGGATGAGGATTGCTGTGGCTTCTTTGAATGGGCTTGGGAAATATTCAGTTATTAGTGACGCGTGGTATACGTCAGAGAGTGCAAGGACTAGGCAGTCGGGAAGTTGTTTGAGGAGAGCTTGGCCTATGTTATAGGCTCCTGGGGCTTTTCGTCGGGTATCTTTAATTAAGCGTGAGTTTTACTTCAGCTGGTTGTATCGATGCTGTGAGGTCACTTTGTAAATCGTCTAGTGTCGTGAGGTCAATGGTAAGTATGCTGTTGTGTGATAGCCTGAGGGTTGTGTCGGATCCATGTTTCTTCTCTGATAATGTTGTGTATTGCTGTTGGCTGTGGGGGGTGAGGGTTGAAGATATCCTGCCAGTGTTGTTTGAATATGTCTACTAGTTTTGAAGGATCAGTGAAATTTGACTGTTATGAGTGATGTCTGTAAAAACAGAAGAGGAGGAGTTGCAGTAGATCCTCTCTATGAAGTTACAGAATTGTTGTGGAGTTGTTTTGTGTGTATAGTTCAGTCTTTTTGTATGAGTTTCTTCCAGTGGTTGGCATGGTCGAGGTCTAGGCTGTTGAGTATGTGGTTTTTGAGTATAGTGAGGTCTGTGTTTACCTGGCCGTATCTGTGAAGGTTGCGGGAGAATCTGTTGTGGCAGCAGATGAGTAGACTTTTAGTTCTGCTGGAGGGAAAGAAGGAGTATCTGGTTTTGTGGTTACTTTTTGGTATGGTTGCGTCAGCCACTTGAAAGAGGTTGTTTTGGATAGAGAGGATTTGGGAGTCTATGTCTGTCGTTGGTTTATCTTGGAAGTTGTAGGGTTGTGTGCTGGTATTTAGGAGCTGATTGAAGGCTTACCAGTCTGCATTATGATAGCCATAATGTGGGGTGGCTGGGAGGAGTATGAGGTTACTGGAGATTGTGAGTGACATGGCTCTGAGCCGGTGAGGAGTCCAGGGGGTAATGTAGTACTGGAGGTGGGTGCCTGCACTGTTGGTGAGGGTGAGATTTGGTCTTCCAGTCCCATTATATGTGTAGCTTGTATTGAAGTCTGCGCCAAGGAAGGTGAGGTGTTTGCTTTGGTGAAGTTGGTGTAGATGTTGACCATGCATGTTGTGTTGATGGTGGTTGAATGTTTGGTGTTGTGTGTTTAGGTCTACCAGGAGGAAGACCGGTAAGTGTGTGTGGTAGAAGAGGGTATTTAAGTCCTTGAGAGGAAGGCCTAGGTTTGGGCGAATGTAAGTGGTGCCACTGATCATTTGTCCATGTTGAGTGTAAATGTTGATTGTTAGAAAGCGTTTGTGCTGCTAGTTGGTAGTGAGGTCATGTTTGTAAGTGTTTTTAACCAGAATGGCAACCCCTTCATGTGCTTCATTGGGGGATTGGTATGTTGTGTAGCGTAATGTATAATTTTAAGAACATAAGAACAAAGGCAACTGCAGAAGGCCTGTTGGCCCATACGAGGCAGCTCCTATTTATAACCACCCAATCCCACTCATATACATGTCCAACCCATGCTTGAAACAATCGAGGGATCCCACCTCCACAATGTTACGCGGCAATTGGTTCCACAAATCAACCATGTTACTGAACCAGTATTTACCCAAGTCTTTCCTAAATCCAAACTTATCCAATTTATACCAATTGTTTCGTGTTCTCTCTTGTGTTGATACTTTTAATACCCTATTAATATCCCCTTTGTTAGGTCCATTCACCCACTTGTAAACCTCTATCATGTCACCCCTAACTCTTCGCCTTTCCAGTGAATGCAACTTGAGCTTTGTTAATCTTTCTTAATATGAAAGATTTCTAATTTGGGGAATTAACTTAGTCATTCTACGCTGGACACGTTCAAGTGAATTTATATCCATTCTATAATATGGCGACCAAAACTGAACTGCATAATCTAAATGGGGCCTAACTAGAGCAAGATATAGCTTGAGAACCACACCAGGTGTCTTGTTACTAACGCTGCGATTAATAAATCCAAGTGTCCGATTTGCCTTATTCCGAACATTTATGCATTGATCCTTTTGTTTTAAATTCTTACTAACCATAACTCCCAGATCCCTTTCGCAATTCGACTTCGCAATCTCAACACCATCTAGCTCGTATCTTGTAACCCTATCATCATTACCTAACCTCAGAACTTTACATTTATCAGCTTTAAACTGCATCTGCCAATCCTTCGACCATTTCAAAACCCTATCTAGATCAACTTGAAGTGATAGTGAGTCCTCCTCCGAATTAATTTCCTTACCGATTTTTGTATCATCGGCAAATTTGCAAATGTTGCTACTCAAACCTGAATCTAAATCATTTATATATATTATAAACAACTGAGGTCCCAGGACAGAGCCCTGAGGCACCCCATTTACAACATTTTCCCACTCTGACTTGACTCCATTTATACTAACTCTCTGTTTCCTTTGGTATAGCCATGCCCTAATCAAGCTTAATATAGCACCCCCAATACCATGAGCCTCTATCTTTTTAATCTTTCATGTGGCACTGTAACAAAAGCTTTGCTAAAGTCAAGGTACACAACATTACAATCCTTACCATAAGAACATAAGAACAATGGTAACTGCAGAAGGCCTATTGGCCCATACGAGGCAGCTCCTATTCTATAACCACCCAATCCCACTCATATACTTGTCCAACCCGTGCTTGAAACAATCGAGGGACCCCACCTCCACCACGTTACGCGGCAATTGGTTCCACAAATCAACAACCCTGTTACTGAACCAGTATTTACCCAAGTCTTTCCTAAATCTAAACTTATCCAATTTATACCCATTGTTTCGTGTTCTGTCTTGTGTTGATATTTTAATACCCTATTAATATCCCCCCTGTTATGTCCATTCATCCACTTGTAAACCTCTATCATGTCACCCCTAACTCTTCGCCTTTCCAGTGAATGCAACTTAAGCTTTGTTAATCTTTCTTCATATGAAAGATTTCTAATTTGGGGAATTAACTTAGTCATCCTACGCTGGACACGTACAAGTGAATTTATATCCATTCTATAATACGGCGACCAAAACTGAACTGCATAATCTAAATGGGGCCTAACTAGAGCAAGATATAGCTTAAGAACCACACCAGGTGTCTTGTTACTAACGCTTCGATTAATAAATCCCAGTGTCCTATTCGCCTTATTACGAACATTCATGCATTGATCCTTTTGTTTTAAATTCTTACTAATCATAACTCCCAGATCCCTTTCGCAATCCGACTTCGCAATCTCAACACCATCTAGCTCGTATCTTGTAACTCTATCATCATTACCTAGCCTCAGAACTTTACATTTATCATCATTAAACTGCATCTGCCAATCATTTGACCATTTCAAAACCCTATCTAGATCAACTTGAAGTGATAGTGAGTCCTCCTCCGAATTAATTTCCCTACCGATTTTCGTATCATCGGCAAATTTGCAAATGTTGCTACTCAAACCTGAATCTAAATCATTTATATATATTATAAACAACAGAGGGCCCAGGACAGAGCCCTGAGGTACTCCACTAACAACATTATCCCACTCTGACTTAACCCCATTTATACTAACTCTCTGTTTCCTTTGGAATAGCCATGCCCTAATCCAGCTTAATATAGCACCCCCAATACCATGAGCTTCTATTTTTTTAATTAGTCTTTCATGTGGCACTGTATCAAAAGCTTTGCTAAAGTCAAGGTACACAACATCACAATCCTTACCACTATCAACTGCCTCAACTATGCTGGAATAAAAAGTTAGCAAATTTGTTAAACATGAACGGCCATTTGTAAAACCATGTTGCGACTCATTTATTAATTTATGTTTTTCAAGATGGAGACGAATTGTATTTGCAATTATTGATTCAAGTAACTTTCCCACAATAGACGTTAGGCTAATTGGCCGATAGTTTGACGCAAGTGATCTATCTCCTTTCTTAAAAATTGGTACCACATTAGCTACCTTCCATGACTCTGGCACTCTGCCTGACTCTATTGATTTATTAAATATGGTAGACAGTGGCTCGGAAAGCTCCTCTTTGCATTCTTTAAGCACCCTGGCAAACACTTCATCCGGCCCTGGGGATTTGTTTGGTTTTAGTTTTTCTAATTGTTTAATTACATCCTCCCTGGTAACTGCTAAACTAGTCAACCTGTCCTCATCCCCACCCACATAGACTTGTTCGGCTGAAGGCATATTGTTAAGTTCTTCTTTAGTAAATACAGATATAAAATATTTGTTAAAAATACTACTCATCTCCTTGTCATTATCCGTTATTTGACCTGTCTCAGATTTTAATGGACCTATCCTTTCCCTAGTCTTAGTTCGATATAACTGAAAAAACCCTTTAGGATTTGACTTTGCTTGCTCTGCTATGCGAACTTCATAGTTTCTTTTTGCTTTCCTTATCTCTTTTTTAACATTTCTAACCAGTTGTATGAATTCCTGTTCTAACCTGACTTCCCCATTCTTAATCCTTTTGTACCAAGCTCTCTTTTTACCTATAAGGTTCTTCAAATTCTTTGTTATCCACTTTGGGTCATTAGTATTCGACCTATTCAATTTGTATGGTATACTACGTTCCTGTGCTTTGTTTAGAATATTCTTAAATAAGTTATATATTAAATCCACATCGAAATCCCCTTTTACGTCACCTATCGCTGGGTTCATGTCTCGCTCCAAGACCGGCCCACACCCCATACCCAAGACTTTCCAATCTATTTGACCTAGAAAATTTCTTAGGCTATTAAAATCAGCTTTTCGAAAATCTGGCACTTTAACAGAATTTTCTCCTACAGGTCTATTCCATTCTATGCTAAATCTGATTTCTTTGTGATCACTGTTCCCTAGCTCACTCCCTATTTCGATGTCATTAATTTGTGTTTCCCTGTTAGTTAACACTAAATCTAAAATATTATTTTCCCGCGTTGGTTCCTTAATGTGTTGCGTAAGAAAGCAATCGTCAATTAATTCTAGAAAATCTTCTGCTTCACTATTCCCTGTTTTGTTCAACCAGTTTATTCCACTAAAATTAAAGTCACCCATGACATAAATACTGTTAGATCTAGATGCTCTAGATATTTCATTCCATAGATGCTTTGCTTCCATTCTGTCTAAATTTGGTGGCCTATATATAACTCCTATTATAATATTATTTGCTTTTTCGTTTAATTCTATCCAAATAGTTTCTGTGTGTGGCTCAGTTTTGATTCCCTCTTTGAGACTACATTTCAAATTGTCCCTAACATATATGGCTACTCCCCCTCCTCGTCTAATATATCTATCTGTGTGAAATAGTTTAAATCCATTTATCTGATATTCAGCTAATAGTTCTCTATTTTCTACATTCATCCACGTTTCGGTAAGTGCAATAATATCTATTTTTTCTGTGCAGACAAGAGCATTTAATTCATTAATTTTATTTCTTAGACTTCTACTGTTAGTGTAATATATCCTAAGTGAATTGTTATTTTGAGGCCCTTTTCTTTCCCTGATCATTTTGCCAATTCTTTTCTCCCACGAACACATACTTTTATTACCTCCTTCCTCCAAATCAATTCCCATACCACTATCTACTAACAGTTTAAACCCAAACAAACACCTCTAACCACTGGTTCCAACGAGTTCGCAACAGCAACAACCCCAGCCCTCGATAGATGCACCCCATCACGAGCATACATTTCATTTCTTCCATAGAAGCGTTCCCAGTTGTCCATGAAAGATATTGCATTTGATTTGCAATATCTTTCCAGCCGGCAATTGACACCAAGTGCCCTCGACATCCATTCATTTCCCACTCCCTTTCTTGGAAGAGTGCCACATATGATCGGGATTCCTCCCTTGCTCCTAACTAATTCAATGGCTGTCCTAAATCTCTGTATTAGTTCCTCACTCCAAACTCGCCCAACATCATTACACCCTGCACTAATACAAATAATGGGTTTGTTCCCATTTCCCGTCATAATATCATTCATTCATGTCATAATATCATTCATTCATAATATCATTTCCCGTCAAAATATCATTCATAATATCATTCATAATATCATTCATAATATCAAAACTGAGCTGCATAATCTAAATGGGGCCTAACTAGAGCAAGATATAGCTTGAGAACCACACCAGGTGTCTTGTTACTAACGCTGCGATTAATAAATCCAAGTGTCCGATTTGCCTTATTACGAACATTCATGCATTGATCCTTTTGTTTTAAATTCTTACTAATCATAACTCCCAGATCCCTTTCGCAATCCGACTTCGCAATCTCAACACCATCTAGCTCGTATCTTGTAACTCTATCATCATTACCTAGCCTCAGAACTTTACATTTATCAGCATTAAACTGCATCTGCCAATCCTTTGACCATTTCAAAACCCTATCTAGATCAACTTGAAGTGATAGTGAGTCCTCCGAATTAATTTCCCTACCGATTTTCGTATCATCGGCAAATTTGCAAATGTTGCTACTCAAACCTGAATCTAAATCATTTATATATATTATAAACAACAGAGGTCCCAGGACAGAGCCTTGAGGCACTCTACTTACAACATTTTCCCACTCTGAATTAACTCCATTTATACTAACTCTCTGTTTCCTTTGGTATAGCCATGCTCTAATCCAGCTTAATATAGCTCCCCCAATACCATGAGCCTCTATCTTTTTAATCAGTCTTTCATGTGGCACTATATTAAAAGCTTTGCTAAAGTCAAGGTACACAACATTACAATCCTTACCACTATCAACTGCCTCAACTATGCTGGAATAAAAAGATAGCAAATTTGTTAAACATGAACGCCATTTATAAAACCATGTTGCGACTCATTTATTAATTTATGTTTTTCAAGATGAAGACGAATTTTATTTGCAATTATAGATTCGAGTAACTTTCCCACAATTGACGTTAGGCTAATTGGTCGATAGTTTGACGCAAGTGATCTATCTCCTTTCTTAAAAATTGGTATCACATTAGCAACTTTCCAAAACTCTGGCACTCTGCCTGACTCTATTGATTTATTAAATATGGTAGACAGTGGCTCACAAAGCTCCTCTTTGCATTCTTTAAGCACCCTGGCAAACACTTCATCCGGCCCTGGGGATTTGTTTGGTTTGAGTTTTACTATTTGTTTAAGAACATCCTCCCTGGTAACTGCTAAACTAGTCAACCTGTCCTCGTCCCCACCCACATAGACTTGTTCGGCTGAAGGCATATTGTTAAGTTCCTCTTTAGTAAATACAGATACAAAATATTTATTAAAAATACTACTCATCTCTTCATCACTATCTGTTATTTGACCTGTCTCAGTTTTTAATGGACCTATCCTTTCCTCTTGTCTTAGTACGATATAACTGAAAAAATCCTTTAGGATTTGTCTTTGCTTGCCCTGCTATGCGAACTTCATAGTTTCTATTTGCTTTCCTTATCTCTTTTTTAACATTTCTAACCAGTTGTACGAATTCCTGTTCTAAAGTGACTCCCCATTTTTAATCCTTTTGTACCAAGCTCTCTTTTTACCTATAAGGTTCTTCAAATTCTTTGTTATCCACTTTGGGTCATTAGTATTCGATCTATTCAATTTGTATGGTATACTACGTTCCTGTGCTTTGTTTAGAAAATTCTTAAATAAGTTATATATTGAATCCACATCGAAATCCCCATTTACGTCACCTATCGCTGGGTTCATGTCTCGCTCCAAGACCGGCCCCCACCCCATACCCAAGACTTTCCAATCAATTTGACCAAAAAAATTTCTTAGGCTATTAAAATCAGCTTTTCGAAAATCTGGCCCTTTAACAGAATTTTCTCCTACAGGTCTATTACATTCTATGCTAAATCTGATTTCTTTGTGATCACTGTTCCCTAGCTCACTCCCTATTTCGATGTCATTAATTTGTGTTTCCCTGTTAGTTAACACTAAATCTAAACTATTATTTTCCCGTGTTGGTTCCTTAATGTGTTGCGTAAGAAAGCAATCGTCAATTAATTCTAGAAAATCTTCTGCTTCGCTATTCCCTGTTTTGTTCAACCTGTTTATTCCACTAAAATTAAAGTCACCCATGACGTAAATACTGTTAGATCTAGATGCCCTAGATATTTCATCCCATAGATGCTTTGCTTCCATTCTGTCTAAATTTGGTGGCCTATATATAACTCCTATTATAATATTATTTGCTTTTTCGTATAATTCTATCGAAATAGTTTCTGTGTGTGGCTCAGTTTTGATTCCCTCTTTGAGACTACATTTCAAATTGTCCCTAACATATATGGCTACTCCCCCTCCTCGTCTAATATATCTATCTGTGTGAAATAGTTTAAATCCATTTATTTGATATTCAGCTAATAGTTCTCTATTTTCTACATTCATCCACGTTTCGGTAAGTGCAATAATATCTATTTTTTCTGTGCAGACAAGAGCATTTAATTCGTTAATTTTATTTCTTAGACTTCTACTGTTAGTGTAATATACCCTAAGTGAATTGTTATTTTGAGGCCCTTCTCTTTCCCTGATCATTTTGCCAATTCCTTTCTCCCACAAACACATACTTTTATTACCTCCTTCCTCCAAATCAATTCCCATACCACTATCTACTAACAGTTTAAACCCAAACAAACACCTCTAACCACTGGTTCCAACGAGTTCGCAACAGCAACAACCCCAGCCCTGGATAGATGCACCCCATCACGAGCATACATTTCATTTCTTCCATAGAAGTGTTCCCAGTTGTCTATGAAAGATATTGCATTTGATTTGCAATATCTTTCCAGCCGGCAATTGACACCAAGTGCCCTCAACATCCATTCATTTCCTACTCCCTTTCTTGGAAGAATGCCACATATGATCGGGATTCCTCCCTTGCTCCTAACTAATTCAATGGCTGTCCTGAATCTCTGTATTAGTTCCTCCCTCCTAACTCGCCCAACATCATTACCCCCTGCACTAATACAAATAATGGGTTTGTTCCCATTTCCCGTCATAATATCATTCATGTTTCCAACAATATCACCAATTCCAGCTCCCGGATAGCAAACTCTTAATCTGTTCCCCCTATCTCTTGCACAAAACGTTCTGTCTAAGTACCTCACCTGGGAATCTCCCACAACCAAAATTCGCTTCGGTACCTCCCTAACTTTCTGAGCAGCTTGAGGGGCCTGCGCTCCGCCACTCCTCGCTGATTTCTTCGCTGCAGGTGCACCACAGCACTCGTCCTCCAACACAGCAAATGGATTTGCTGTCCTTAGGGCGTCTGTACGCGGCCTTGTCAAGGTCTTCTTAAGACCCCTGTCCTTCACCACTAATAATCACTTGCTTAGTGCAGTAATGCACTAAGCAGGACTCCAGTGATGTCATGCAATATGCAGGACCCCATGACCTCATGCACAAAGGAGGACCCCAGTGACGTCATTCACTAAGCAGGACCCCAGTGACGTCATACACTAAGCATGACCCCAGTGACGTCATGCACAAAGCACGACACCAGTGACGTCATACACTAAGCAGGACCCCAGTGACGTCATGCACTAAGCAGGACCCCTCATGAATGTGAGGGCTCTGACATGCGAATGGACTCACTACTGTGTGCAGTGATCATTGTAAGGCACTGTTAAACATCTGCTTTCTGGTTGTTTCTTGAATTCGGTGAATGAGGAATGGCGTAAATGTGTAAACATCACTCAGGAGGAGGAGGAGAAGGGGTGATGTCTCCATGACAACGGCGTCGCATCTTCCCTTTAACCGATATTTAAATACTATATAACAAGTGAATGAGAAAGAAATGTCCAAAATCTGAACAATGCTGCAGTTTAGCAAGTAGGAAGACGTGTTGCAACATCATCATGCTTCTAAGCTCTATGACCTAAGTATTAGGATATGTTGTAACATCATCAATCATCATACTTCTGAGCTCTATGACCCAAGCATTATGATATGTTGCAATATCATCATGCTTCTAAGCTCTATGACCCAAGTATTAGGTTTATATTGCAATATCATCATGCTTCTAAACTCAATGATCAAATATTAGGATATGTTGCAACATCATCATGCTTGTAAACTCCTTTTTTAGTTTAGAAAAATATTTCATAATAAATATTGAATTCCATGAGTCTGGTCCCGGGGCTGAGTGCATGGGCATGTTTACAATTTCTATTGCAAAATCTGCCTCGCTGGTAATGATATCAATTATATTTACGGGGGTTGGGATATCAGCATAAAGACGTTGTCCGGATCTAGCACTTTCATGTTGATTATTGTAGTGCTTATTGTTACAACCATAACCAGGCACTGCATCACCAACCTCAACAAGGCCCTGAACAACATCAACACCAGCCTCCACACCCTCAGCCACAACATAACCATAACCAGGCACTGCATCACCAACCTCAACAAGGCCCTGAACAACATCAACACCAGCCTCCACACCCTCAGCCACAACATAACCATAACCAGGCACTGCATCACCAACCTCAACAAGGCCCTGAACAACATCAACACCAGCCTCCACACCCTCAGCCACAACATAACCATAACCAGGCACTGCATCACCAACCTCAACAAGGCCCTGAACAACATCAACACCAGCCTCCACACCCTCAGCCACAACATAACCATAACCAGGCACTGCATCACCAACCTCAACAAGGCCCTGAACAACATCAACACCAGCCTCCACACCCTCAGCCACAACATAACCATAACCAGGCACTGCATCTAATTGCAGGATAAGGATCTGGAATTGGACGGGGGGATGGGGAAGGAATGGTGCCCAGTAGCTAAGTGATCCCCACTTACTGACGACTGTGACAGTAGCCTAAGAATACGGTGCACAAAGGGGATATTAATAGGGTATTCAAAGTATCAACAGAAAATTTCTAGTGGAATAAAACATAAAAAAATGTGAAGATAAAAGTTACCCATAAACGCGGTATAGAAAACCACGAAAAGACGACCGTCTCAAAGTTGGAGTAAAAGCAAAATAATGATTTTTATTACTTCTCATATACAATTTATTTATAAAAAAGCAAATCAATTTATATTAAAGTTTAATTTTTTTATTTATATAATATAATATTAAAATAAAGTTTAGTTTTTATTTTAAATTTTAAAATTTTACCACAAAATTTACAGCGTTAATATTTCTTTTAAAAAATATTATTTATATATAAGGAACTTCTGCACTTGACTATGGGTTTTTTAACAGGTTAAAATTTTGAGAGCATATAACGAAGTAAATTTATCTCTACAGTTCTTCAGCGTGTAGTATACCATTTTCTGTGTACAACAGTTCTTAGGCCAATGGTAGCTACAGAAACTCGTGTTTCTGTGTAGAGCCATTTGGTTCTAGTAAGCCTAGGCCAACAGGTGGCCACAGAAAGTAAGCCTAGTTTCAACAGGTGGCCACAGAGCAGTAAGCCTAGAGCCAACAGGTGGCCACAGAGCATTAAGCCTAGAGCCAACAGGTGGCCACAGAGAAGCTAGCCTAGAGCCAGCAGGTGGCCACAGAGCAGTAAGCTTAGAGCCAGCAGGTGGCCACAGAGCAGTAAGCCTAGAGCCAACAGGTGGCCACAGAGCAGTAAGCCTAGAGCCAACAGGTGGCCACAGAGCAGTAAGCCTAGAGCCAACAGGTGGCCACAGAGCAGTAAGCCTAGAGCCAACAGGTGGCCACAGAGCAGTAAGCCTAGAGCCAACAGGTGGCCACAGAGCATTAAGCCTAGAGCCAACAGGTGGCCACAGAGCAGTAAGCCTAGAGCCAGCAGGTGGCCACAGAGCAGTAAGCCTAGAGCCAACAGGTGGCCACAGAGCAGTAAGCCTAGAGCCAGCAGGTACCCACAGGAGAGAGAAGTAAGCCTAGAGAACATCCCATACTCAGTGCCACATAAATCAATTAATTAAATATAGGTCATGATACCCTGTAGGGTGAGCGGGGAAGTGGGGATAGGGGGAAGAATTAGTGGGGGTGAGAGGAAAGGTTTTTAGGATGAGATAAAGTGCCAGGGCAAGACTCAGCTGCATGGCATTAAAACGTTATGACCGGACTAAGTGATGGAGGCAAGGAATCGGATTTTTGTGACAACATTTCGTCTTTCAGTGCGCCCACGGTGATAGCAGCCCTCAGCTGGGTGTGTCATGGAGGCTCACACCAGTTGTGGTCTTGGATTTCGCTAAACAGCATCGTGCCCCGCCCAGAGTCTCTAGCAAACGGGAGCTAACAGGTCCACCCTGAAGAGGGGGAGAAGAGTTAAGGAGGCTGGGTAGTTCGGAGCTTGGTGATTGAGGAGTGGTATAGGAGGAGAGAGGAGTCATGTAAATGACGGAGCAGGGGATGGGTCGTCAATCAGGTTAAAGAGGTTGTGCGTATTTCCAGGTCTACTAAGGGTGTTTCTGAGGAAGGTGTCGTAGTTGTCGTGGTAGGTGAGAATTCTTGTGATGGGATTCTTCCCCATAGTGTCCCAGACAATGTTCAGAGACGGGA
The DNA here is from genome assembly GCF_020424385.1 of Procambarus clarkii. Classification (NCBI taxonomy): domain Eukaryota; kingdom Metazoa; phylum Arthropoda; class Malacostraca; order Decapoda; family Cambaridae; genus Procambarus; species Procambarus clarkii. The sequence goes on from NW_025564275.1 coordinate 47,936, forward strand.
TGTTCGCCCTCTCTTGCAGGGCCTCACTAGTGGTGAAGTCCTGCCAGTGGGTCTAGAACATCCATCTCAGGGCCCTGTTCTGGGTACGCTGGAGTTGTTTCCTGTTTGTTGGTGCTGCAAGTAGGAGTGGGATGGGTGCATATCTTAGGAGTGTGAGGATAAGTGTTTTATATAGATGGAGCTTGGTGGCTTGGGGGACATGTCTGAGGAGGAAGAGCTTTGATAGAGCTTTGGAGGCTATAGCTTTCTTGGATACTACGTGTGTGAAAGCGGAGGTTGAAGTCTAATGTGAGTCCAAGTACTGTGGTGTTGTTGACTCTCGGGATGTGGGTTGGGTCGGGTGACTGAGAGTATAGTTTTAGTGGGTCTGGGTTTCGTCGTTTGTTGTAGAAGAAATAGGTGATTTTGGACTTGTTGGGGTTTGTTTTAATCCGCCAGTCGTGTTCCCAGAGGGTAACTTTTTCTATTTCTTCCTGTGCTATTTGTGTGAGGGTGTCTATCGAGTAACCTGAGATCAGTTTGGTTACGTCGTCAGCATAGCAGAGGGTCATAGATGTCCAGTATGTTGGGTCAGGAATGTCATTTATGTAGAGTAAGTACAGGGTCGGTGAGAGAACTGAGCCCTGGGGGACTCCTGCATTTAGGTTGAAGTATCCTGACAGCTTGCTGAGGAACTTAATCTGCATCTTTCTGTTTGTTAGAAAGCTGTATAGTAGCTTATGCATGTTGTCAGGTAGTTGGAGTAGAGTACAGAGTCTTTGGCCGTCGTGCCATACTGTATCGAACGCCTTTTCAACGTCCTTTGCTATGAGGGCCGTCTTGACTCTTTGGTGCTTGTTAATGGAGAGGTAATTTGTTACTATGTTGTGTGGAGCGGTGTTGTTTGAAGCCAAATTTTTTGTCTGTTAGTATGTTTTTGCGTTCTAGATGATGTCTAAGTTTGTGATTTATAAGTTTTTCGTATATTTTCCCTAGTGTCTCTAGTAGGCTGATCGGTCTGTAGTTCTTGGGGTCTGTCGGGAATTTTTTGGGTTTTGGGATGAGGATTGCTGTGGCTTCTTTGAATGGGCTTGGGAAATATTCAGTTATTAGTGAGACGTTGTATACGTCAGAGAGTGCAAGGACTAGGGAGTTGGGAAGTTGTTTGAGGAGAGCTTGGCCTATGTTATAGGCTCCTGGGGCTTTTCGTCGGGTATTTTTAAGCATGAGTTTTACTTCAGCTGGTTGTATCGATGCTGTGAGGTCACTTTGTAAGTCGTCTAGTGTCGTGAGGTCAATGGTGAGTAGTGTGTGATGGCCTGAGGGTTGTGTCGGATCCATGTTTCTACTCTGTTAATATTGTGTATTGCTGTTGGCTGTGGGGGATGAGGGTTGAAGATTTCCTGCCAGTGTTGTTTGCATATATCTACTAGTTCTGAAGGGTCAGTGAAATTTGACTGTTATGAGTGATGTCTGTAAAAACAGAAGAGGAGGAGTTGCACTAGATCCTCTCTATGAAGTTCCAGAATTGTTGTGGAGTTGTTTTTCTGTATAGTTCAGTCTTTTTGTATGAGTTTCTTCCAGTGGTTGGCATGGTCGAGGTCTAGACTGTTGAGTATGTGGTTTTTGAGTATAGTGAGGTCTGTGTTTACCTGGCCGTATCTGTGAAGGTTGCGGGAGAATCTGTTGTGGTAGCAGATGAGTTCTGCTTTTGGTTCTGCTGGAGGGAAAGAAGGTTTCTGGTTTTGTGGGTAGTTTTTGGCATGGTTGCGTCAGCCGCTTGTATGAGGTTGTTTTGGATAGAGAGGATTTGAGAGTCTGTCTGTCGTTGGTTTATCTTGGAAGTTGTAGGGTTGTGTGCTGGTATTTAGGTGCTGATTGAAGGCTTACCAGTCTGCATTTTGATATCCATAATGTGGGGTGGCTGGGATGAGTATGAGGTTGCTGGAGATTGTGAGTGACATGGATCTGAGCCGGTGAGGAGTCCGGGGGGTAATGTAGTGTTGGAGGTGGGTGCCTGCTCTGTTGGTGAGGGTGAGATCTGGTCTTCCAGTCCCATTATGTGTGTAGCTTGTATTGAAGTCTGCGCCAAGGAAGGTGAGGTGTTTGCTTTGGTGAAGTTGGTGTAGATGTTGACCGTGCATGTTGTGTTGATGGTGGTTGAATGTTTGGTGTTGTGTGTTTAGGTCTACCAGGAGGAAGACCGGTATGTGTGTGTGTGGTTGAAGAGGGTATTTAAGTCCTTGAGAGGAAGGCCTAGGTTTGGGCGAATGTAAGTGGTGCCACTGATCATTAGTCCATGTTGAGTGTAAATGTTGATTGTTAGAAAGTGTTTGTGCTGCTAGTTGGTAGTGAGGTCATGTTTATAAGTGCTTTTAATCAGAATAGCAACCCCATTCATGTGCTTCATTGGGGATTGATATGTTGTGTAGCGTAATGTCTAATTTTGTGAGAGTTCGTCACTAATATAGTGCTCAATAACAGCACATCCGGTCTTTCGGTCTCCACATAGTTAGCAATTAGGTGCCTGACACTGTAGTAGGCTTTAACGTTGAATTGTGTGATTTTCAATGTTTACTGACTGGATGATGGGTGAAAGTGGGGGGGGGGGGGGAAGGGGGGTTTGAGGCGAATAAACCGGAGAGGTTATCCCATGAGCCTTGGTTCGTGAGGTACATAATTCTGGGGATGATCGTTGGGGGTATGAAGTGTGTGTTGGAGCCGTGTTTATGGGTTCCTGGTGAGCATTTGGCCATTTTTGGGTGGGGGTTTAGGGGTAATCTGGGGAGGAGTTGGTCCTTTTGGCTGAGTGTGACGAATGTTTTAGCTGAACTAATAGGGTCTTTGGTTTGGTACATGTGTGGTATTGGGTAATGAGGGGGGAGGGGTGATGTGGGCTAACGTGTGGGGCGTGAGATGGGCTGACTTGTTGCGCTCGTAGGCTAAGGTGAAGAAGGGTACTTGCTTTTTGGTAGCTGATGTCCGTCTTAGTGCTGTCTCAGTTTTCTGATGTTCTGGCGAGTTATTTCTTTTTGTCTGGAGAGTTATCTTGTGTTTTGGTGATCTATTTGCCTGGAGAGGGAGAGAAGTGGGTCATGGGGAGCGGGGTCTATGATAATCAATTAAAGGGGGGAGGGAGGGGGGGTGGGGATGGTTTTGGGTTTTGTACCTGGGGGAGGGAGGTGACAGTGGAGGGGTACTGGGGTGGGGGAGGATCTGGGCTTGATGCATGGGGGTTTATGGGGGGGGGTGGGGGGTGTGGGTGTGGTGTCATGTTGGGTGGGATGGTTATGCATGGGAGGTTGTTTGTTTTAAGAATCTGTTGAATGTTGGCGATTGTCTTGTACTTATTTCTTTCTGGAAGAGGCGACTTGATCATTAGTGCTTATTGGTATAACCATAACCATAACCAGGCACTGCATCACCAACCTCAACAAGGCCCTGAACAACATCAACACCAGCCTCCACACCTTCAGCCACAACATAACCATAACCAGGCACTGCATCACCAACCTCAACAAGGCCCTGAACAACATCAACACCAGCCTCCACACCCTCAGCCACAACATAACCATAACCAGGCACTGCATCACCAACCTCAACAAGGCCCTGAACAACATCAACACCAGCCTCCACACCCTCAGCCACAAGATAACCATAACCAGGCACTGCATCACCAACCTCAACAAGGCCCTGAACAACATCAACACCAGCCTCCACACCCTCAGCCACAACAACCATAACCAGGCACTGCACTCAACAAGGCATAACCAGGCACTGCATCTAATTGCAGGATAAGGATTTGGGACTGGACGGGGGGAGGTAAGGGATGATGCCCAGTAACTAAGTGATCCCCACTTACTGACGATTGTGACAGTGGCCTAAGAATATGGTGCACAAAGGGTAAATTATTAGGGTATTAAAAGTATCAACAGAAAATTTCTAGTGGAATATATCATAAAAAATTGTGAACATAAAAGTTACCCATAAACGTGGTATAGAAAACCACGAAAAGACGACCGCCTCAGAGTTGGAGTAAAAGCAAAATATTGATATTCATTACTTCTCAAATACAAATAGTTTATAAAAAACAAATCAATTGATATTTAAGTTTAATTAATAATAAAATATTAAAATAAGGTTTATTTTTTAATGTTTTTTTTTTAATTAAAAATTTTACCACAAAATTTACAGCATTAATATTCCTCACAAAAAATATTATTTATATAAAAGAAACTTATGAGCTTAACTATTAGCATTTTTAACTTTTAAAATTTTGAGAGTATACAACAAAGTAAATTTATCTCTACAGTTGTCAGTAAGTAGTCATCACCTAGCTACTGTGTACTACAGTTACAGTGTAGTATAACACTTTCTGTGTACCATGTTATAAGGCCAATGGTTTCTCGTGTACCGTGTTGTTAAGGTGTTTTGGTCAGGTGGCTACAGAGCAGTAAGCCTAGAGCCAACAGGTGGCCACAGTAAGTAAGTTTAGAGTCAGGTGGCTACAGAGCAGTAAGCCTAGAGCCAACAGGTGGCCACAGAGCAGTAAGCCTAGAGCCAACAGGTGGCCACAGAGAAGTAAGCCTAGAGCCAGCAGGTGGCCACAGAGCAGTAAGCCTAGAGCCAGCAGATGGCCACAGAGCAGTAAGCCTAGAGCCAGCAGGTGGCCACAGAGCAGTAAACCTAGAGCCAACAGGTAGCAACAAGGGGAGAGAACATCCCATACTCAGTGTCACATCAATCAATTAATTAAATATAGGTCAAGATACCCTGTAGGGTGAGCGGGGAAGTGGGGATAGGGGGAAGAATTAGTGGGGGTGAGAGGAAAGGTTTTTAGGATGAGATAAAGTGCCAGGGCAAGACTCAGCTGCATGGCATTAAAACGTTATGACCGGACTAAGTGATGGAGGCAAGGAATCGGATTTTTGTGACAACATTTCGTCTTTCAGTGCGCCCACGGAGATAGCAGCCCTCAGCTGGGTGTGTCTTGGAGGCTCACACCAGTTGTGGTCTTGGATTTCGCTAAACAGCATCGTGCCCCGCCCAGAGTCTCTAGCAAACGGGAGCTAACAGGTCCACCCCTTAAGAGGGGGAGAAGAGTTAAGGAGGCTGGGTAGTTCGGAGCTTGGAGATTGAGTAGTGGTATAATAGGAGCGAGGAGTCATGTAAATGACGCAGCAGGGGATGGGTCGTCAATCAGGTTAAAGAGGTTGTGCGTATTTCTAGGTGTACTAAGGGTGTTTCTGAGGAAGGTGTTGTAGTTGTCGTGGTAGGTGAGAATTATTGTGATCTTTCTTCTCCATTGTGTCCCAGAATATGTTCAGAGACGGGACGTTCGCCCTTTCTTGCAGGGCCTCACTAGTGAAGCCCTGCCTGTGGGTATCGAACACCCATCTCAGGGTCCAGTTCTGGGTACGCTGGAGTTGTTTCCTGTTTGTAGGTGCTGCAAGTGGGAGTGGGATGGGTGCATATGTTAGGAGTGGGAGGATAAGTGTTTTATATAGATAGAACTTGGTGGCTTGGAAGGCAGGTCTGAGGGTGTATAGCTTTGATAGAGCTTTGGAGGCTATAGCTTTCTTGGATACTACGTGTATGAGAAAGGGGAGGTTGAAGTCTAATGTGAGTCCAAGTACTGTGGTGTTGTTGACTCAGGATGTGGGTTGGGTCGGGTAACTGAGAGTAAAGTTTTAGTGGGGCTGGGCTTTGTCTTTTGTTGTTGTAGAAGAAGTAGGTGATTTTGGACTTGTTGGGGTTTGTTTTAATCCGCCAGTCGTGTTCCCAGAGGGTTACTTTGTCTATTTCTTCCTTTGCAATTCGTGTGAAGGTGTCCATCGAGTAACCTGAGATCAGTTGGGTTACGTCGTCAGCATAACAGAGGGTCATAGAGGTCCAGTATGTTGGGTCAGGTATGTCATTTATGTCGATTATGTACAGGGTCGGTGAGAGAACTGAGCCCTGGGGGACTCCTGCATTTAGGTTGAAGTATCCTGACAGCTTCCGGAGGAACTTAATCTGCATCTTTCTGTTTGTTAGAAAGCTGCACAGTAGCTTATGCATGTTGTCAGGTAGTTGGAATAGAGTGCAGAGTTTGTATCGTAAGCCGTCGTACCATACTGTGTCGAACGCCTTTTCAACGTCCTTTGCTATGAGGGCCGTCCTGACCCTTTTGTGCTTGTTAATGAAGAGGTAATTTGTTACTATGTTGAGTGCATCTTGTGTGGAGCGGTGTTGTCTGAAGCCAAATTGTTTGTCTGTTAGTATGTTTTGTTGTTCTAGGTGTTGTCTGAGTTTGTGATTTATAAGTTTTTCGTATATTTTTCCTAGTGTCTTCAGTATGCTTATCGGTTTGTAGTTTTTGGAGTCTGTCGGCGATTTTTTGGGTTTTGGGATGAGGATTGCTGTGGCTTCTTTGAATGGGCTTTCTGAAATATTTAGTTATTCGCAAGGCGTTGTAAACGTCAGAGAGTGCAAGGACTAGGGAGTCGGGAAGTTGTTTGAGGAGAGCTTGGCCTATGTTATAGGCTCCAGGGGCTTTTCGTCGGGTATTTTTAAGCATGAGTTTTACTTCAGCTGGTTGTATCGATGCTGTGAGGTCACTTTGTAAGTCGTCTGGTGTCGTGAGGTCAATGGTGAGTAGTGTGTGATGGCCTGAGGGTTGTGTCGGATTCATGTTTCTACTCTGTTAATGTTGTGTATTGCTGTTGGCTGTGGGGGGTGAGGGTTGAAGATATCCTGCCAGTGTTGTTTGAATATGTCTACTAGTTCTGAAGGGTCAGTGAAATTTGACTGTTATGAGTGATGTTTGTAAAAACAGAAGAGGAGGTGCACTAGATCCTCTTTATGAAGTTCCAGAATTGTTGTGGAGTTGTTTTTCTGTGTAGTTCAGTCTTTTTGTATGAGCGTCTTCCAGTGGTTGGCATGGTCGAGGTCTAGGCTGTTGAGTATGTGTTTGATTTTAGTAAAGTGAGGTCTGTGATTACCTGGCCTTATCTGTGAAGGTTGCGGGAGAATCTGTTGTGGTAGCAGATGAGTAGACTTTTGGTTCTGCTGGAGGGAAAGAAGGAGTATATGGTTTTGTGGGTAGTTTTTGGTATGGTTGCGTCAGCCGCTTGTATATGAGGTTGTTTTGGATAGAGAGGATTTGGGAGTCAATGTCTGTCGTTGGTTTATCTTGCAAGTTGTAGGGTTGTGTGCTGGTATTTAGGTGCTGATTGAAGGCTTACCAGTCTGCATTCTGATAGCCATAATGTGGGGTGGCTGGGATGAGTATGAGGTTGCTGGAGATTGTGAGTGACATGGATCTGAGCCGGTGAGGAGTCCGGGGGGTAATGTAGTGTTGGAGGTGGGTGCCTGCTCTGTTGGTGAGGATGAGATCTGGTCTTCCAGTCCCATTATGTGTGTAGCTTGTATTGAAGTCTGGGCCAAGGAAGGTGAGGTGTTTGCTTTGGTGGAGTTGGTGTATTTGTTGACCGTGCATGTTGTGTTGATGGTGGGTGAATGTTTGGTGTTGTGTGTTTAGGTCTACCAGGAGCAAGACCGGTAAGTGTGTGTAGTTGAAGAGGGTATTTAAGTCCTTGAGAAGAAGGCCTCGGTTTGGGCGAATGTAAGTGGTGCCACTGATCATTTGTTCATGTTGAGTGTAAATGTTGATTGTTAGGAAGTGTTTGTGCTGCTAGTTGGTAGTGAGGTCATGTTTATAAGTGCTTTTAACCAGAATAGCAACCCCCTTCATGTGCTTCATCGAGGGATTGGTATGTTGTGTAGCCGTAATATCTATTTCTGAGAGTTCGTCACGAATGTACTGTTCAGTGACAGCACATCCGGTCTTTCGGTCTCCACAAAGTTAGCAATTAGGTGCCTGATACTGTAGTAGGCTCTAACGTTGAATTGTGTGATTTTCATTGTTTACTGACTGGATGAGAGGGGGGGGGGGAAGAGGGGTTAGAGGCGAATAAATCGCAGAGGTTCTCCAATGTGCCTTGTTTCGTGTGGTAGATAATTCTGGGGATGATCGTTGGGGTATGAAATGTGTATTGGAACCGTGTTTAAGGGTTCCTGGTGAGCATTTGGCCATTTTTGGGGTGGGGGTTTAGGGGTAATCTGGGGAGGAGTTGGTCCTTTTGGCTGAGTGTGACGAATGTTTTAGCTGAGCTAACAGGGTCTTTGGTTTGGTACTTGTGTGGTATTGGGTAATGAGGGGGGAGGGGTGATGTGGGCTAACGTGTGGGGCGTGAGATGGGCTGACTTGTTGCGCTCGTAGGCTAAGGTGAAGAAGGGTGCTTGCTTTTTGGTAGCTGATGTCCGTCTTAGTGCTGTCTCAGTTTTCTGGTGTTTTGGTGAGTTATTTATCTTTGTCTGGAGAGTTATCTTGTGTTTTGGTGATCTATTTGCCTGGAGAAAGGGAGGCTGTCATGGGGAGCGGAGTCTATGAGAAACATTTAGAGGCCTGGGGGGGTGGGGTCCGGGAGGGGTGGGGATTGTGTTGGGTTTTGTACCTAGGGGGTTAGAGGGGGAGCTAAGCTTGATGCCTGAAGGTTGAAGGGGGGGGGGAGGTGTGGTGTCATGTTGCAACCCGCTCTCACACAAGACAGCACATATATGACTTATTGCTTATAGTCACTATTTCTCTTATAAGTACAGATGTGACATATTCCAAGCCATATATTTTTTCAAGGCATTAACTTTTTTCTCAGTTTTATTAAACAATAGAGATTTTATACAAAATTTGATAATATCCTGAGTTACTTTACAAGTTATTTAAATATTTTAGTTTTGCTTTATTATTTTTATAAAACTGTAATAACAATACAGGTATAGGTTCAGTACTAATTGTAATATCTTACCATACTAAGAAGGTTAGGTTGTGACTTTCTAGCCAGCATTTTAAAGTGAACTCAAATATTCACAATAAAATAGTATGTCACATATTCACTTATTCATAAGCAAGATATTGTCAATAAGCAAGTGCGAGAACGGGATGCATGTTGGGTGGGATGGTTATGCCTGGAAGGTTCTTTGTTGTCAGAATCTGTTGAATGTTGGCGATTGTCTAATACATATCTCTTTCTGGAAAAGGTAACTTGATCATTAATGCTTATTGTTATAACAATAACCAGGCACTGCATCACCAACCTCAACAAGGCCCTGAACAACATCAACACCAGCCTCCACACCCTCAGCCACAACATAACCATAACCAGGCACTGCATCACCAACCTCAACAAGCCCCTGAACAACATCAACACCAGCCTCCACACCCTCAGCAACAACATAACCATAACCAGACACTGCGTCACCAACCTCAACAAGGCCCTGAAACACATCAACACCAGCCTCCACACCCTCAGCCACAACATAACCATAACCAGGCCCTGCATCACCAACCTCAACAAGGCCCTGAACAACATCAACACCAGCGTCCACACCCTCAACCACAACATAACCATACCTAGGCATTGCACCCAGTTTCAAGATAAGGATCTGGGATTGAACGGGGGAGGGGAAGGAATGGTGCCCAGAAACTAAGTGATCCCCACTTTCTGACAACTGTGACAATAACCTAAGAATACGGTATCACAAAGGGGATATTAATTGGGTATTCAAAGTATCAACAAAAAATTTCTTGTGGAATGAACATAAAAAAATTCAGAAAATAAAAGTTATCCTTGAAGACGGTATAGAAAACCACGACCAGACGACCATGTCAGTGAAGGACGAAGAACAGAATATTAATATTTTTTACTTCTTAAATACAATCAGTTTTTAAAGTATAAATTAATCTTTATGAAGATTAATTAGACAATTTAAAATTTAAATATTTAGGCATAAAAAAATTAAAATTATTGAAATACTTAAAAAGAGTTTACACAAAACTTTATAATTTTTGTTTTGTAAAAAAATATTATTTATATAAAAGACACTATTAACTTAGTATCATCGCTCGTCGAAAGCAAAATTTTGAGTGTATAAAACACAACAAATAAACTGTTACAGTTGTTAGGGAGTGGTGTAACACTTAGGTAAATTTTACACAAAATTAGTACTCTAAAATTCTGTGTACCACGTTTTCAGGCCATTGATCGTCACTTAGTGAGGAGGACATTTAGTTACTGTGTACCGTGTTCTGAGGCCAGTGGTTGTCACAGAAACTCAGTCTGAACAGGTCTTTCTTGTTGTTAGTGTTTTGGTCACGCTGGTGTTTCTTTCATGCACAGGTGTTTCTTGTTGTTGGTGTTTTGGTCAGGTGGCCACAGATCACTAAGCAAAGAGCCAGCAGGTGGTCACAGTGAACTTAATCCCATTGACGTCATGCACTAAGCTGGATCCCAGTGACGTCATGCACTAAGCAGGATCCCAGTGACGTCATGCACTAAGCAGGACCCCAGTGACGTCATGCACTAAGCAGGACCCCAGTGACGTCATGCACTAAGCAGGAGCCCCTCATGAATGTGAGGACTCTGACATGTGAATGGACTCACTGCTCTGTGCAGTGATCATTGTAAGGCACTGTTAAACACCTGCTTTCTGGTTGTTTCTTCAATTCAACAGCAATATCACAATATTTCTGCACACAACCAGACCATCACCTGAGGTATGCTGACCAGCAACACTGACATGATCGACAGATATAGATATACAAGGACATCAGACATAGCTGAAGCACTTTACATCAAACACTCAGTTAGGTACACTCTGTGGTTAACAAGTCTAAGATGTTTACACCAACCCTACTTCTTCTTCAGCTGATCAATGCAACTGCAGAGCAAGATTACCTAGTTTCCTCTCACAGGACATCCATCTTCCCTCTCTTCATGCCTCAATGTAATCTATACTTCTTGCAACATTGTGAGAATCAATTGATTTTAAGATGAAGAGGAAACATTAATTTAGGGAAGACGTGAATTTTTTGTGTAATTGCTCATTTATTTCTTACATTAATATTATCAATTCACTAATGAATTAGTGCACATGAAAACACTTGCTGTCCATTAATCACTTTCAAATCTACATTGAGTACCCCCCCCCCCCATTCTCAGAACACGTTCAGTAAAATCTACCATTTATTTCCATGAGCTTCCAAGGCAGGGGGTCGAGGCTCTCACTCACTACATCTGCGACCCTACACCATCTCTCAACGACCTCGCTCCTCACACAGATAAAGATAACATTAAGACAATGAATTCTCCCATAAAAGCTCAGTTGCTTAAATGACAAACCCGGCTGTTTGCTTCCTTTGGAGTGCATAAAATATGACATATATGTAGTTTCTGGCGTAAATGTGTAAATATTAGTTAGGAGGAGGAGGAAGGGTGATGCCTCCTTGACAACGGCGTCGCATCTTCCCTTTAACCGGTATTTAAATACCACATAACAAGTGAATGAGAAAGAAATGTCAAAACTCTGAACAATGTTGAAGTGTAACAAGTAAGAAGACGTGTTGCAACATCATCATGCATCTTAACTCTATGACCGAAGTATTAGGATATTTTGCAATATCAACAAGGTTATAAACTTTTTTTCGGGGTTAGGAAAATATTTCGTTATAAATATTGAATTCCATGAGCCTAAACCCGGGGCTGAGTGCATTGGCATGTTGTCAATTTATGTTGCAAATTCTACTACGCTTGTGTTGATATAAATTATATTTACAGGAGTTTGGACATCACGCATACAGAAGTTGTCCAGATCTTCCACTTTCATGTTGTTTATTGTTGTGTTTATTGTCATAACTATAACCAGGCACTGCATCACCAACCTCAACAAGGCCCTGAACAACATCAACACCAGCCTCCACACTCTCAGCCACAACATAACCATAACCAGACACTGCATCACCAACCTCATAGGTCCTGAACAACATCAACACCAGCCTCCACACCCTCAGCCACAACATAACCATAACCAGGCACTGCATCAAATCAAGATAAGGATTATTGGACGGGGGGGGGGGAAGGAATGGTGCCCAGCAGCTAAGTGATCCTTACTAACTGACAACTTTGATAATGGCCTAAGAATACGGTACTCAAAGGGGATATTAATAAGGCATTCAAAGTATCAACATAAAATTTCTGGTAAAATTAAACAATAAAATTTTGAATATAAAAGTTTCATTAAAGAGGTATAGAAAACCACGACAATTCAACGATGTGGGTGTGAGAATGAACAAGGTATTAAAATTTATTCGTTATTAACTACAAATATTGTGCATTTTGGAAAAATGCGATATTTTAATTTTATTATTAATATAAATTAAATAAAACCATTTAGTACTTAAGAAATTTAAATTTAGGAATTTTTTAGTACAAATCTTTATTTATTTTAATTATTAGTAAATCAATTCTCATTATATAAATTAAAAACTTATATAGTTATGGGTTGATACCGATACAAACTAAAGGCATTGAGTGTACATTATACACATTAACCAATGCAGTGATAAGGGAACTTTGACACATTTACTACAGTAGTCGTCGCAGTTGTTAGAGAGTGGGGGACACTTAGCTACTGTGTACCGTGTTTGAGGTCAGTGGTTGTCACAGAAACTCACTTTTCAACATTGGTGTTTTTTTGGTCACGCTGGTGTTTCGTCATGCACTTGCAGTTGGTGTTGTCGTCGTTGATCCTTCTCTATGGTTGTCGTCGTTGATCCTTCTCTACGGACAACCCAACCCACAACTCGGTAGAGTGCTTATACCTCACTAGGAGATCACCCTTGGCGCTTCTGGCTCTTGGAGAGGGGCTCAACGTCACACGTTTAGGGGATGCGGCTCCAACACTTAGCCTCGTTGTCACGTGCACACACCCACTCGAGCCGCTGTGACTCCCCACTCTCTCCTTATGTGATATGATCTCCTCAATCCCCTTTGACTTACTAGTATTACCTCCTACCCTGTCCACAGCAGTGGTTCTTGGTTCTTTCTCTCTCTCTCTCCTTCTTTACTATTTCCTGGGAAGCCTCACTAGGACAAGGGCAAACACCAGCAAATTGGGATACATTTACTGGACAAAGCACATACACAATACATACACACATATAATAATAATGAATCCTATACTCTATAATATTACAATCAGGTTGCACTCCAACACCATCAGAACTCTATCATCAGCTTATCAAGTGGTATCCTATCTCCTGGTTCACCACCTGATACTATCAACCTCCTCAAGTTGATCAAGTCTACATACACTGTTGCACCATCAGCAAGAGAATATATATATGTATCTATAAATGTGTACAAAGAAAATCAGCATTTGAATGCAATAACATATATCAGTATAAATGTTCATTGATACACAACAATGATCAATCGATCACTCTATCAGTCCTAGAACGCATACATCTGTAGGTAATCCAGCCTACGACTGTAACTCTAAACTTCAGTATAAAACACTCCTTGACATAAGAATGCAAACAGTCACTCATCTCTCACTGCGTCTTGCACGCTAATGACAACCAAACACTATCAACTCCCTATAAGTAATCCACCAGAACTTCCCTTCCACCTCTGGAAGTTCACTACCCTAATATCTTTAGTTTCTTCCGGGCTTCACTACCAGGATCCTCTGCAGCTCCTCCAGGCTGCTATCATGAAGTTTCCTTGAGCAACTACGGTGCTTCACCCTTCTGCTAGGGTCCTCCACAGCTCTCTTGGCTGCTATGGTGCTTCACCACCTCTACAGAAGCACGTGACACTCCTCTTCACTACTTCTTCTCACAGCTCGAGGTCCTCTGCTTCACTACCTTGGAGTCTCATCAATTACTTCATCTGTGCTGGCTTCGAAGTTCTCAGCAACTTCTTCCCCAAAGACAAACCTGCAACCCATCAACACTCCAATAAAATGTTTCCCCTTTAACACATAAACAAAAATAATCACACAATATGCTTGCCTCAAACCTCTATCTGTCCTCTACCTACTGTGAGAGTGGACTCCCCCGTTTTGGGCGGGTCCATACTCCACCTCGCCCGGCGGCGGTCCTCACTCGCTGGGAGGGTCTTCCTCCGTCAGGAGCCGGGCTCCCTCAGTCGTCTGTCAGAGCTCAGAGGGGACGGACGTCGCTCCGTGTTCCTCCCTCTTCACTCTCTTATTTCAGGCTTTCTGCCTTATTAAAACATGTCTAACTTATAAATAAACATTGCTACTGTCGCTGGGCACACGACCAACTACAAGCAATCACTATGAACTGGCGTATATCGTGCTTACCACAGATTGTCTGGTCGAGGGCGCTTTCCCTCTGACGGCGTCTGGTCAGGGCGCTCCACACAGCCCACGAAAATGCCTCTGAGCAGCTTATTAAACTCTCCTCGTCGACCAGGACTTGAGACCACAACGTTCCCAGCTCGATTCCACAGCTGGCACGTCTGCACACTTCTCTTCTCTTCGAGATATATCACTAGGGGTTCCCTTCTGACGGGAGCTCAAACGGAGCGCGGCTTTCCCCTGCGATGTCTGGCACTCAAGTGAGGTCAAGGTCCTCCGGAAGCGAGCCTCACGCCTCCAGCAAAATGTCCACATCTCCTAGCCAGTCATTTATCTGTTTTCTTCTTCATTGCCCATAATCTCAAACTGTTATACATATCCAAGCAACTATTTTACATATGCGTTATCACCTCAATATTTGCTAGACCTTCTAATCAGGTCAGGCTTGATGAATAACTCTCAAGGAGGGAGACTCGTTTCTCCTGCAGGCTGAGATCATAACACTCCCCTCCCCTTATTTTTGAGAGTTATTCTAGTGGCTAGGCTCGAGATAACGCATCAGCCACTACATTGTCTCGCCCTCTTATGTGCGTTATCACCAGGTCATACTCTTGGAGCGATAAAAACCATCTGGTTAATCTCTGGTTTGCATGCTTCATTTTCTTCAGGAAAACTAGGGGATTATGGTCTGTATACACCGTCACTGGGTGTCCTCCCCCACTCACATACACTTCAAAATGTTTCAATGCCATCACCAGGGCCAAAGTCTCTTTCTCGACTGTACTGTACGACCTCTGGTGCTTAACGAACTTCTTCGAGAAGAAGGACACGGGGCGGTAAATTCCATCATTCTGCTGCGTCAGTACAGCTCCGGCCCCTATATCACTGGCATCTACAAATAACGTAAACGGCGCTTCAAAATCTGGCGACACTAGTACAGGTGCCTCAGTCAACAGTCTTTTGGTCTTCTCAAACGCTTCTTGTGCTGTTCCATTCCACTCCCACTTCTTGCTCTTTGATAGCAAACTCGTCATAGGAGCGGCTATGGTGGAGAAATTTTCACAGAACTTCCGGTAATACCCAATCATACCGAGGTATCTCAACAATTCTTTCTTACTCCTGGGCACCGGGAAGTTGTCAATGGCCTCCACCTTTGTTCTTACCGGAGCAACCTCGCCTTGCCCTACTATATATCCAAGGTACTCCAGGCGGGCTCTCCCGAACTCGCTTTTTGCTAAGTTGATCGTCATGTTGGCCTTCTCCAACCGATCGAACAAATCTAAAAGTCGATCCACGTGATCCTTCCAGGAATCAGCGAACACCACAATATCATCGATGTACACTGCACATCCAGTCGCGCCTTGTAATACCTGATTCATTACTCGTTGAAAACAACTACCACTATTCTTCATTCCGAACGGCACCACTTTATATTGGTACAAGCCGTCGGGTGTCACGAACGCTGAGATCCTCTTGGCCTCCTCGGACAGGGGAATCTGGTAGTATCCCTTCAACAGGTCTATCTTCGAGACATACCGTGCACTCCCAATCCGATCTATGCAATCGTCAATGCGCGGTATCGGAAACGAGTCAGCGACTGTGACTGCATTTACTTTCCTATAATCGGTGCAGAACCGGTACGTGCCGTCACTCTTCTTCACGAGGAGGCACGGCGAACTCCAGTCACTGTCGCTAACCTCTGCCAAGTCGTTATCTAGCAGATACTTCACTTCTGCTCTCATTGCCGCTGCTTTCTCCGGGTTAACTCTGTAAGGGTGCTGCTTGATGGGCTCAGCACTCCCTACATTCACTTCGTGCACCATTCCGCGGTGTCTTCTAGGCACGTCCGTGAATAACGACTTATTCCTCTGTAGGATCTCCACTAGCTCCTGCCGTTGGTCATCCTCCAAATGACCCAGACGCTCACCTATCTTGGCCAGGCTTTCCGTATTTGATATCTTCGCGCCATCAGCCCTCTCTAACTTACAGTTCTCCTCTTCTATCCCTTTGCCGTCTCCTACACACAGCACAGTCGCCTGCAATGGGGTTTCCATCGGTTCTTCATCGCCTAGAGGCTTATCTCTGTCATAGTACCTCTTTATCATGTTCACGTGGCAAACCTGTGACTTCCTCGGACGATCTGGCATGTGGATTACATAATTCACATCCCCTAACGCCTTCTGGATGGTATATGGTCCACAAAATCTCGACTCGTATATACTTCCTTTTACCGGTAGTAGGACTAACACCTGATCTCCTTCTTGAAATTTCCTGCCCTTCGCCTTCCTGTCATGGTACCTTACCATCTCTGCCTGGGATGTTCTCAAATTTTCCTTGGCCAAATCTCTGGCCCTAGAGAGTCGCTCTCTAAAGTTTTCACATATTGTCCCACGTCCACCTTAGGCCTATCCATGGTGAGCTGCTCCTTCAGCGCGCCCACTGGGCTCCTCACGGAGTGTCCGTACACCAGTTGAAATGGGGTGAATCCGAGTGATTCTACTACCGCATCCCTGATGGCGAACAACACGGATGGTAATGCCTCGTCCCAACTACTCCCTTCCTCAGCGCAGTATATCCTCAACAAGCTCTTTAGCGTTCCATGGAAACGTTCCAATGCTCCCTGCGACTGAGGGTGATACGGTGACGAGCGCACTTGCTCTACCCTCCATCCTTTCACAGTTTCCCTAAACAACTTCGACTGGAAGACACTCCCCTGGTCCGTCTGGATAACCTTGGGCATTCCTACCCACGCAATGTAGTTCTGTAGTCTATCCAGAACGGCTCTCGACGTCACTCTTCTCAGGGGGATTGCTTCGGGGAAACGGGTGGCCGTGCACATTATGGTCAGTAAGTACTCGTGGCCTTTTCTGGTCCTTGGCAACGGACCTACACAGTCTATCAAGACTCTCTCAAAAGGCTCGCCAAATGCCGGTATGGGCTTTAAGGGTGCCTTTGGTATAGCCGGAGCCGGCTTACCTGCACGTTGGCACGCCAAACATGTCCTACAATACTTCTTTACCTCCTTCCACACGTTCGGCCAGTAGAAGTGCTCCTGCACCTTATTTAAGGTCTTCTTCACCCCTAAGTGCCCTGCCATATCTACGGAGTGGGCTAGTTCTAACACAGCCGCCCTAAACTCCTTCGGCACTAACACTTGGTGCTTCTCCAACCATACCTTATCTGCGCCGGCTTTGTCCGGTCGCCACTTCCTCATTAGTACGTCATCGTCCAAGTAGTAATACACGGGGGACTCCGGACATGAGTTTCCCCCTTTTGCCTCCCTGATTAGATCTATAAACTCCTCTTTCTGAGCCCTAATCAGGTCCGCTCGGTTCACGCTGAACTTTTCAGGTAGGGTCATCTTCACTTCCTGTCTCCTCGAATCCTCATTCTTCTGAGCTGGATCTTCATCGAACAGCCCAGACATGTCCATGTTGACCTCCTCCCTTGGTGGAGTCGACACTGCCATATCATCTCCAATGTCTTCCTCGGCGGCTACGTCCGACTCTGTCACTACACAGGCCGGGTATACGATGACTTGACTGTCCTCTGCCTCATCTTCAAGGATGCTGGCTAGATCTATCTTGTCCGGCGTTCCACTTGTACCGCGGTCCTTCTGGTTCACCTCCGGCACAGCTTTTACTATCAGCTCTGGCAACACCTTGGACCCACACAAGTCGTTCCCCAGGATCACTTGGACTCCTGGAACAGGTATGTTGGGGCACACTCCCAACATCACCTCCGCCGACAAATAATCTGACTTCAACTGGACAGCACACACGGGCATGTCACTCTTAGACAACAACCCATGAACCTTTATCCTCCTACTGCCAGCTAACAGTCGATCATTTCTTATTAGGCCTCTCAGAATCAAGCTCTGATTGGCTCCAGTATCCCTGAGGATACTAACCTCCACCTCGGGTTGACCTTCTATGCCGACCCAACCTTTACTAATGAACGGCCTATACCGCTCGTTCATCAAATCTACCTTCTGTGGTTTGTCTTGTTGTACATCAACGTACTTCTTCCGGGGATCACATGTCGTCAGGGTCACGACTCTCTTGCCCTGCCGACAATCTCGCATCATGTGACCTGATCTGTTGCACTTGTAGCATCTCATTTGGGAGAAATCTCTCCTATACGCCCCCGAGTGGCTCTGACTCTGCCCACTCGTATTGGAGTTCCTCGGGCCAGATGTACTACTCATACTCTGTGGAGCTTCATTGGACTCTTGTCTCCTCTGCACATTTTTATTTTCCTGCTTACCTCCAGCAGGCGGACTCGGCAACTTTCCTTCCTGGGGCTTAAAACTAGCTGGTCTGCTTGTCTGCCCCCCAAAACTTCTTCCTCCCCAGACTCCACTGGGTCTGCTATTGCTGCGTCTCGCCTCGCTTCTTCACTCTGTTCTCCCTTAAGCTCTTGTACGCTTCAGTAATCATATCCGCCCTATCTGCGGCATCTTTCACCTCCTTTATCCCTGCTTCTTGGATCTTGAACTTTGTTTCGGGATGCATCATCTCCAAGAACTTCTCCATGACCATCAGTTGCTTCAGGTCAGCGTAAGATCCAACTCCAGCAGCCTCAATCCACTTCTGGAATCGTCTTTCCAGATCCCTTGCTGTCTCAGCAAACGTACATGCTCCAACTTTGATCATCTCTCTGAAGCGCTTCCTATAAGCTTCTGGGGTTAACTGAAACGAGCGCAATATGCTGCTCTTTACTGTGGCATAATCCTGGCACTCTTCCAGTGACAATTGGGTGTATGCCTCCCTGGCTGCACCGGTCAATCTTAACTGGACCAGCTGGGCCCATTCCTCCTGTGGCCACTCCTTGATGCTGGCTACTTTTTCAAAATGCTCGAAGAAGCTCTCTGCCTCTTCGGGAACAAACAAGGGAATGTCCTTCTCCCTAACCCTAACATCTGGTGGGTGTGATACCTGGGTGGTGCTCTCTGGCAACCCATGTTCAATCCTTTGCTCAGCCAAGGTTCTATTCGCTTCTATCTGCATTTGTTTTGTTCTCTCTTTTTCTTTTTTCGACCTGGGCTTTTTCTTTTTCGACTCTGGGCTTTTTCTTTCTCCAGTTCTCTAGTCTGGCTTTCTCTTTTTCTTTCTCCAGTCTGGTTTTCTCTTTTTCTACTTCCAGTCTGGTTTTCTCTTTTTCTACTTCCATTTCTGGTTTTTCTTTTTCCTTCTCGGCTTCATTTTTCATCTGGAGTTCCAATTTCATCTTTTCCAGCTGGAATTGTCTCTCCTTGTTGCTGCATCTGGAGCTCTAACTGGAATCTCTCCAAGCTCCTATTTCGGCTACTCCTGCTACTGCGGCTACTCTTGCTGCTCCTACTCGATCCCTGGGATCTCACGTCATCCTGCCCATCATCCTCCTTTCCACTTTCAGCTCCTTTTTGGGCTCCTTGCTCTGCCGCTTCACTTCTGGCTCTTAACTGCCTCAGGATCTCATCCTTCATCCCAGCTACTTTAGATGCTTTCAACCTAATGCCACATTTTTCTGCTATTTGTTTCAATTGATCCCTCGTGCAACCTTCCAAGTCCTCAGGCTTGCCTGACTCCACAAATGCTTGCACCTTATCCATCTTGTCCTGTGAGTCTTCCCAAGAGAGAATATACACCTGCGGTCACACAGTTTATCTATTTCAGCAAGGGTGTACAAATCCACTCTTGGACAGGGTGTGGGTGTGTCAGTTCACTCTCCCGGACACAGGCCCCCAATTTATTATAGACTGTGGGTTGGTTGGTGTTGTCGTCGTTGATCCTTCTCTACGGACAACCCAACCCACAACTCGGTAGAGTGCTTATACTTCACTAGGAGATCACCCTTGGCGCTTCTGGCTCTTGGAGAGGGGCTCAACGTCACACGTTTAGGGGATGCGGCTCCAACACTTAGCCTCGTTGTCACGTGCACACACCCACTCGAGCCGCTGTGACTCCCCACTCTCTCCTTAGGTGATATGATCTCCTCAATCCCCCTTTGACTTATTAGTATTACCTTCTACCCTGTCCACAGCAGTGGTTCTTGGTTCTTTCTCTCTCTCTCTCCTTCTTTATTACCTCCTGGGAAGCCTCACTAGGACAAGGCCAAACACCAGCAAATTTGAATACATTTACTGGACAGAGCACATACACAATACATACACACATATAATAATAATGAATCCTATACTCTATAATATTACAATCAGGTTGCACTCCAACACCTTCAGTACTCTATCATCAGCTTATCAAGTGGTATCCTATCTCCTGGTTCACCACCTGATACTATCAACCTCCTCAAGTTGATCAAGTCTACATACACTGTTGCACCATCAGCAAGAGAATATATATATGTATCTATAAATGTGTACAAAGAAAATCAGCATTTGAATGCAATAACATATATCGGTATAAATGTTCATTGATACACAACAATGATCAATCGATCACTCTATCAGTCCTAGAACGCATACATCTGTAGGTAATCCAGCCTACGACTGCAACTCTAAACTTCAGTATAAATCACTCCTTGACATAAGAATGCAAACAGTCACTCACCTCTCACTGCGTCTTGCACGCTAATGACAACCAAACACTATCAACTCCCTGCAGGTAATCCACCAGAACTTCCTTCCACCTCTGGAAGTTCACTACCCTGATCTCTTCAGGTTCTTCCGGGCTTCACTACCAGGATCCTCTGCAGCTCCTCCAGGCTGCTATCATGAAGTTTCCTTGAGCAACTACGGTGCTTCACCCTTCTGCTAGGTTCCTCCACAGCTCTCTTGGCTGCTACACCACCTCTACAGAAGCACGTGACACTCCTCTTCACTGCTTCTCCTCACAGCTCGAGGTCCTCTGCTTCACTACCTTGGAGTCTCATCAATTACTTCATCTGTGCTGGCTTCGAAGTTCTCAGCAACTTCTTCCCCAAAGACAAACCTGCAACCCATCGACACTCCAATAAAATGTTCCCCTTTAACACATAAACAAAAATAACCACACAATATGCTTGCCTCAAACCTCTATCTGTCCTCTACATACAGTGAGAGTGGACTCCCCCGTTTTGGGCGGGTCCATACTCCACCTCGCCCGGTGGCGGTCCTCACTCGCTGGGAGGGTCTTCCTCCGTCAGGAGCCGGGCTCCCTCAGTCGCCAGTCAGAGCTCAGAGCGGACGGACGTCCCTCCGTGTTCCTCCCTCTTCACTCTCTTATTTCAGGCTTTCTGCCTTATTAAAACATGTCTAACTTATAAATAAACATTGCTACTGTCGCTGGGCACACGACCAACTACAAGCAATCACTATGAACTGGCGTATATCGTGCTTACCACAGATTGTCTGGTCGAGGGCGCTCCTCCCTCTGACGGCGTCTGGTCAGGGCGCTCCACACAGCCCACGAAAATGCCTCTGAGCAGCTTATTGAACTCTGCTCGTCGACCAGGACTTGAGACCACAACGTTCCCAGCTCGATTCCACAGCTGGCACGTCTGCACACTTCTCTTCTCTTCGAGATATATCACTAGGGGTTCCCTTCTGACGGGAGCTCAAACGGAGCGCGGCTTCCCCCTGCGATGTCTGGCACTCAAGTGAGGTCAAGGTCCTCCGGAAGCGAGCCTCACGCCTCCAGCAAAATGTCCACATCTCCTAGTTAGTCATTTATCTGTTTTCTTCTTCATTGCCCATAATCTCAAACTGTTATACATATCCAAGCAACTATTTTACATATGCGTTATCACCTCAATATTTGCTAGACCTTCTAATCAGGTCAGGCTTGATGAATAACTCTCAAGGAGGGAGACTCGTTTCTCCTGCAGGCTGAGATCATAACATAGACCCGGGACTGAGTGCATGGAAATGTTGACAATTTCTCTTGCAAAATCTGCCACGCTCGTGTTGATATCAATTATATTTACAGGAGTTTGGATATCACGCATAAAGACGTTGTCCGGATCTTCCACTTACATGATGTTTATTGTAGTGCTTATTGTTATAACCATAACCAGGCACTGCATCACCAACCTCAACAAGGCCCTGAACAACAACAACACCAGCCTCCACACCCTCAGCCATAACATAACCATAACCAGGCACTGCATCACCAACCTCAACAAGGCCCTGGACAACATCAACACCAGCTTCCACACCCTCAGCCACAACATAACCATAACCAGGCACTGCATCACCAACCTCAACAAGGCCCTGAACAACGTCAACACCAGCCTCCACACCCTCAGCCACAACATAGCCATAACCAGGCACTGCATCACCAACCTCAACAACATCAACACCAGCCTCCACACCCTTAGCCACCACATAACCATAACCAGGCACTGCATCACCAACCTCAACAAGGCCCTGAACAACGTCAACACCAGCCTCCACACCCTCAGCCATAACATAACCATACCAAGGCACTTCATCCAATTGCAGGATAAGGATTTGGAATTGGACGGGGTAATGGTAATGGAATGATGCCTAGTAGTTAAGTGATCACTACTTACTGACGACTGTGACAGTGGCCTAAGAATACGATACACAAAGGGGATATTAATAAGGTATTCAAAGTATCAACAGAAATTTCTGGTTAAATAAAACATAAAAAATTGTGAACATGAAAGTTACCCATGAACGCTGTATTGAAACCCACGAAATACGACCGTCTCATTATGTGAAGGAAAGTAGAATAATAATAATTATTTCTTGTAAAATACAATTAGTTTATAACATACAATTTTTTTTAAATTAATAATTAATAATAATAGTATGTTGTTAATAGTTTTTAAAACTTTAAAAAAGTTTTTGTATAATTTAGAAATTTATCACATAAATTTATAGTGTTTATATTAAGTAAATGATTATTATTTATATAAAATAAACTTCAGCATGGAACTAGAAGGTTTCGACAACTAAACATTTTTAAGTGTACATAACAACATAAATATATCTTTACTGTTATTAGTAAGTGGGCATCACCTAGCTATTGTATAACATTAAATGTGTACCATGTTCTAAGGCCAGTGGTAGTCACAGAAACTCGTGGTTTAACAGGTTGTTGTTGGTGTTTTGGTCACGCTGGTGGTCACGCTGGTGTTTCTTATTGTTGGTGTTTTGGTCACGCTGGTGTTTCTTCTTGTTGGTGTTTTGGTCACGCTGGTGTTTCTTGTTGTTGGTGTTTTGGTCACGCTGGTGTTGTTGTTGTGGTCACGCTGGTGTTTCTTGTTGTTGGTGTTTTGGTCACGCTGGTGTTTCTTGTTGTCACGCTGGTGTTTCTTATTGTTGGTGTTTTGGTCACGCTGGTGTTTCTTGTTGTTGGTGTTTTGGTCACGCTGGTGTTTCTTGTTGTTGGTGTTTTGGTCACGCTGGTGTTTCTTGTTGTTGGTGTTTTGGTCACGCTGGTGTTTCTTGTTGTTAGTGTTTTGGTCACGCTGGTGTTTCTTGTTGTTGGTGTTTTGGTCACGCTGGTGTTTCTTGTTGTTGGTGTTTTTGGTCACGCTGGTGTTTCTTGTTATTAATGTTTTGGCCACGCAAGTGATTATTGTACTAAATGCCTAGAGCAAGCAGGTGACCACAGACCATTAAGCCTAGAGCTAGAAGGTGGCCAGAGAGCAGTAAGCCCATAGTCATCCTGGTAATGATAAGGGAAGAGAACTGCCTAGCAACTAAATGCCACGAATGAATGAATGAATTAAATATAGGTCAAGATACCCTATTGGGTGAGCGTGGAAGTGGGGATAGGGGAAGAATTAGTGGGGGTGAGAGGAAGGGTTTTCAGTAAGAGGTAAAGTGCCAGGGCTAGACCCAGCTGCATAGCATTGAAATCGTTATGACCAGATTAGGCTATGGAGGTAAGGAATCGGATCTTTGTAACAACATTTCGTCTTTCTGAGCACCCACGGAGATAGCAGCCCTCAGCTGGGTGTGCCATTGGAGGCTCACACCAGATGTGGTCTTGGATTTGCTAATCAGCATCGTGCCCCACCCAAGACACAGGAAAACGGGAGCTAGCAGGTACCCCCCTCCCCTAAAGAGGGGGGAAGAAGAGTTACGAGGCTTTAGTTGGAAGTTAGGTGATTTGAGTAGTGGTATATTAGAGGAGAGGGGTCATGTAAAGGACGGAGCAGGAGGTGGATCGTCGATCAGGTTAAAGAGGTTGTGCGTATGTCTGGGTCTACTTAGGACGTTTCTGAGGAACGCGTCGTAGTTGTCATGATAGGTGAGAATTCTATTGATCTGTTTCTTCCCCATAGTATCCCAGGTTATGTTCAGAGCTGGAATGTTCGCCCACTCATACAGGGCCTCACTAGTGGTGAAGTCCTGCCAGTGGGTATCGAACACCCATCTCAGGGCCCTGTTCTGGGTACGCTGGAGTTTCTTCCTATTTGTTGGTGCTGCAAGTGAGAGTGGGATCGGTGCATATGTTAGGAGTGGGAGAATAAGTGTTTTGTATAGATAGAGCTTGATGGCTTGGAAGGCATGTTTGAGTGGGAAGAGTTTTGATAGAACTTTTGAGGCTATAGCTTTCTTGGGTGTTATTGTGTGTGAAAACGAAGGTTAGAGTCTAATGTGAGTCCAAGTACTGTGGTGTTGTTGACTCTTGGGATCTGGGTTGCATCTGGTGATTGAGAGTAGAGTTTTACTGGGGCAGGGTTACGTCGTTTGTTGTAGAAGAAGTATGTGATTTTAGACTTGTTGGGGTTTGTTTTTATCCGCCAGTCGTGTTCCCAGAGGGTGACTTTGTCTATTTCTTCCTGTGCTTTCCGTGTGAGGGCGTTAATCGTGTAGTCCGAGATCAGTTGGGTTACGTCGTCAGCGTAGCAAAGGGTCATTGATGTCCAGTTTATTGGGTCAGGAATGTCGTTTATATAAAGTATGTATAGGGTTGGTGAGAGAACTGAGCCCTGGGGACACTTGCATTTAGGTTGAAGTAACCTGACAGCTTGCTGAGGAACTTGATCTGCATCTTTCTATTTGTTAGAAAGCTGCAAAGTAGCCTCTGCATGTTGTCAGATAGTTGAAATAGAGCGCAGAGTTTGTATCGTAGGCCGTCGTGCCATACTGTGTCAAAAGCCTTTTCAACGTCCTTTGCTATGAGGGCCGTCTTGGCCCTCTGGTGCTTATTTATGGAGAGGTAGTTTGTTATTATGTTCAGTGCGTCTTGTGTTGAGCGGTGTTGTCTGAAGCCAAATTGTTTGTCTGTCAATATGTTTTTGTGTTCTAGGTGATTTCTGGGTTTATGATTAATGAGTTTTTTGTATACTTTCCCTAATGTCTCTAGTAGGCTGATCGGTCTGTAGTTCTTAGGGTCTGTCGGGGATTTTTTGGGTTTTGGAATGAGGATTGCTGTGGCTTCTTTGAATGGGCTTGGGAAATATCCTGATGCTAGTGAGGCGTTGTAGACGTCTGTGAGTGCAAAGATTAAGGGGTCTGGAAGTTGCTTGAGGAGAGCTTGGCCAATGCCGGAGGCTCCTGGGGCTTTTCGTCTGGTGTTCTTGAGCATGAGTTTAACTTCTGCAGGTAGTATTGATTCTGTGAGGTCACTTTGTAAGTTGTCTAGTGTCGTGAGGTCAATGGTAGGGTAGTGTGTGATGGCCTGAGGGTTGTGCCGGATCCATGTTTCTACTCTGTTTATGTTTTGTATTGCTGTTGGCTGTGGGGGGTGGGGATTGAAGATGTCCTGCCAGTATTGTTTAAATATGTCTACTACTTCTGAGGGATCGGTGTAGTTTTGATTGTTGTGAGTGATGTATGTAAATACAGAAGAGGAGGGGTTTCCCCTGATCCTCTTTATGAAGTTCCGGAATTGTTGTGGAGTTGTTTTTCTTTGTAGTTCAGCTTTTTGTATGAGTTTCTCCCTGTGGTTAGCATGGTCTTGGTCAAGGCTGTTGAGTATGTGGTTTTTGAGTATAGTGAGGTCTGTGTTTACTTGGTTGTATCTGTGAAGGTGAATCTGTTGTGATAGCAGGAGAGTAGCCTTTTTGTTCTGATCGAAGGAAAGAAGGAGTATCTGGTTTTGTTGGTAGTTTTTGGAATGGTAGCATCAGCTGCTTGTATGATGTTATTCTGGATGGTGAGGATTTGGGAATCTATGTCTGTGTGTGGCTTGTCTTGGAAGTTGTAGGGCTGTGTGCTGGCAGTTAGGTGTTGTTTGAAGGCTTCCCAGTCTGCATTTTGATAGTCATATTGTGGGGTGGCTGGGATGAGTATGGGGTTGCTGGAGATTGTGAGTGATATGGGTATGTGATCTGAGCCGGTGAGGGGTCCAGGTGTGATGTAGTGTTGGAGGTGGGTGCCTGCTCTGTTGGTGAGGATGAGATCTGGTCTCCCAGTTCCATTGTGTGTGTAGATTGTTTGGAAGTCGGGGCCAAGGAAGGTGAGGTGTTTGCTTTGGTGGAGTTGGTGGAGTTGTTGATCGTGCATGTTGTGTTGGTGATGGTTGAATGTTTGGTGTTTTACATTTAGGTCTGCTAGGAGGAAGACTGGTATGTGTGTGTGGTTGAAGAGAGTGTTTAGGTCCTGGAGGGGGAGACCTAAGTTTGGACGAATGTATGTGGTATCAATGATCATCTGCCCGTGTTGAGTGTGAATGCGGATTGCTAGGAAGTGTTTGTGCTGCCAGTTGGTTGTGAGGAGGTCATGTTTATAGGTGATTTTTACCAGAATAGCAACCCCTTCGTGTGCTTCATCGGGAGATTGGTAGGTTGTGAAGCCAAAATGTCTAATTTTGTGAGAGTTCGTCACGAATGTGCTGTTCAGTAGCAGCACATCCGGTCTTTCGGTCTCCACAGAGTTAGCAATTAGGTGTCTGATATTGTAGTAGGCTCTAACGTTAAATTGCGTGATTTTCATTATTTACTGACCTGATGGGGGAGTGTTTGTGGCGTTTGAACCGGAGAGGTTCTCCTGTGTGCATTGATTTGTTTCGTAGATAGATTTGGCAATTACAGATTTGGGTAAGTAAAGTGATTGACTTCCGTTTTGCATGGTTCCGGGTATGAATTTAGGAAGTTTTGGTGTTGGGGTGAGGAAGTGGTCTGGGGAGGTGTTAGTCCTCTTGGCTGAGAAAGATACGTGTTGGGGCTGAGTTAGTGGGATTTTGGGCTTTGTACCTGTGTGGTATTGGATTAGGGGCGTGAGGTTGGCTAGCGTGTTGGGCGTGAGGTGAGTTGACGTGTTGGGAGTGTGGGCTAAGGTGAGGGAGGTTACATGTTTCTTGGTACCTGATGTCCTTAGTGCTGGGTCGGTTTTCTTGTGTATTGGGGATGTTCGTCTTGCTTTCAGAAATTTTTTGATTTGTTTTGGTGAGTTTGTTCTTTTCACTTGGTGAGTTGTTTTGTGTTTTGGTGAGCTTGATCTTTTTGACTGGAGAGGGGTAGCTGTCATGGGGAGCGTGGTCTGTGAGAAGCAGTTAGAGGCCTGGGTGCCAGGGGAGGGTGTAGAATGGTTCTGGGTTTGGTGCTTGGGGGGTGATGGGGGGTGGGGATGAGAGTAAGGGTGGTGCTGGGTTTGTTGTCTGGGAGATGATGAGGGGCGGGGGCGAGAATAGGGGTGGTACTGGGTTTGATGCCTGGGGGTGATGGGGGGGGGGTTGGGGATGAGAGGAGGGGGGTGCTGGGTTTGTTGTCTGGGAGGTGATAAGGGGTGGGGGCGAGAGTGGGGGTGATACTGGGTTTGATGCCTGGGGTGTGATAGGGGGTGGGGGTGATGCTGGGTTTGATGTCCAGGGAGTGATAAGGGGTGGGGGTGGTGGTGGTGGTGGAAGTGCCTGTGGGGTGATGGGGGAGGTGGTAGGGGTTGTACTGGTTGTGACGCCATGCTGGGAGGGATGGCTATGTGAGGGAGGTTGTTTGCTAGTAGGATTTGTTGAATGTTGGAAATTGCCTTCCTAGTGTCTCCTTGTGCTGATATCTGTGCTATTAGGATAGCTGCCACTATTCTCGGGGTGTCGTCTGTTGGTGGGTGTGGGGGGAGGGGGGGGGGGACCATGAGTATGGTGGTGTGAGAGATGGTGTCCGCTGGTGGTGTGGTTTTGGAGAGGTTGGATACCTGGGGGGGGGAGCAGGGCACCTCTACCTTGAGAGTTGATGGATATTGTTTGAGCATTTTGGGGGAGTGTGTTGGGGCGGTGAAGCTGGTTAGTGAGGTTTTGGGGATAGAGCTGGCGTGCTGTTTGGGCCTGATATTGGGGTAGTGTGTTTGGGGTCTTAATCTTCATTGCCTTGATGAGTTGTACCCTGATTTTGCAATTGTGGTGGGTGGCAGGATGGTTTTCACCACAGTTTATACAGTTTCGTGAACCTTCTGTGCAGTCTTTCCAGAAATGTCCTGTGTTGGCGCATAAGGAGCAGGCTTGTTCCTTTTCCTTGCATTGCCTGGTGGTATGGTTGAATCCATAGCACTTGAAGCATTGTTTAATGGATTGGTATGTACTCATCTTGAGGTTGTAATGTGGGATGGAAATGTGGTCTGCTTTAAAGCAATGTGTGAGGAGGGATTCAGCTTCAGTGGGGGAGGAGCATCGGATTCTGAGGATCTTTGTGTTTGGTGGGTGGAAGAGATCTTCTATGATGATGTTGTTGGCTTTTCCGATGTCGGCAATACGTTCTTTGTCTAAAGTTGTTATCGTGGAGAGGAGGGTGGTGTCTACGTTGAATGCAACAGCAGTGCAGTTGTGTTTCTGTTCCAGTGTCAGTGCAGGGGTGAGTCCTAGTGTCAGTAGTCCTGTTCGGGCTTTGGGGGTGAGGCAAGCATAGAGGTCAGATTCAGAGGGTAGAAAGAGCTTTATTCCTTTGTCAATGGGGGTGATGGAGGTGTAAGGAGTCTGGGTGATCATGTAGATTGTCTGTCCTATTCCGTCAGGGTCAGGGGGAGGATCAAGAGCGTAGAGGAGGCGAAGGCAGTGCATTTTAGGTGAGGTAGTGGTCTGGTGGAGGAGGTGGTGGTGGGTTGACTCAGCTGGGTAGCTGTGATCTCCGTGGAGCTGTGGATCTTAGGCTCGTGAGCTGTGGGTTGGAGCTCGGTTGTCAGTGGCGTAATTCCGGGTTCCTAGCAGGCTAATTGAACCCGGTTCGGCACAAATACGAAGTATTCGTGAGTCCTGAAGGTATTACTCGAGGGCAACCCCCACTGCCAGTTGACTCGCACTATCACGAGGTTCTAGCAGTGGATCGGCATAGCAAACAAGCCAGGCAGGGAGACACAGGGCGCAAGCACGTGCTGTGGCCCCACCTGGGAGGAAAGGACGAATACCCCACTGCACTTTCACCGCACAGGGGGTAGGTCCCGGACTGAAGAGGAAGAAATGTTTAGCAGAGGAGAGAAAGAGTGCTATACACGGCAATACACATTACGTAAGTTAGGCCATCCAGCTGTCCCTGGTTTTATTCAGGGTGGCAGTACGGGTTGGCCCACTAGGGTAATGTATCTTTGCACGCTATCTCACTGATAAAGCTGTAATCTAAACCGTGAACACGTCGAGAGGAAGAGCCGTCGTTGCCTGGAAGGAAGTGTGTGCCAGTTTGCCTGGGTGATGCCTCGGATGGAAAATGGCTGTGGTCCCCAGATAGGGTTACCACGATAAGAATGTGGCCCCAGGTAGGGTTACCACGAGAGTATGCTTGTCTGGGCCGACCAAGCGGCGCCTGACCTTGCAAGTTAGCAACAGGTGCTACTAGCGCTCTGCATCTCTGTTGTTGAATCCATGTTGTTGAATCACTGTGGTGGTTGTGATGTCAGATGCCTCAAAACGGTGGTCCCATGTAGCTGCAATAATGTAGAGGCAGGTGGTTGCAGGTGCGGGGGCGTTCAAACAGCGTATCGCCTAGATCTCACTGTGAGCGCGACTTGCTGCTGCTACCGGTGCCAATATGTGTGTGAATGTGTGATGCCACGTTATTGTTGTTGTTAAAGATTCGCTACCTGGAACAAAAAGTTCCAAGTAACACGGGCTATGGTGAGCCCGTAGATAGTTATAATATTGCACTTATATTATATTAATTACTGAGATTCTTATTTGATGTAGACTGAATGTAATAAAGGTACCCAAACATCAACTTATGTAAATGTTGATATAATGTTTTCCCAACTATGTTGAAAGCTCTTGTTTGATGGGGAGAAAATGCAAAAAGTTTGTAGAGAAGAGAGGGGAGAGGAAGAGAGGGGGTGAGATGGAGAAGATGAAGATGAAGGTAATAGGGATAATGATTCAGGCTGCCCCAGACAAGTGCTTTCAGCGACATTTTCTCTTTATATTTACCTACAACTTTGTTTTGTGACATTATATACATTCTTACAGCGGTGTATAAATTTATACAATGTAACAGTGTTTTGCCCTGGGCAATATAATTGTTGCTTATTAATTATTTACGCCTCCACAATCTAGAAAATGGTTATTATTTTTTAGAAACTTGCATTAGATCTTGCCTTAGAGAGCTCAGGGAAGATGTCTAAGGCAATGATCAATAGCAGGTTTTAAGGCTTGATGGAAATAATATCCATTTTTCCCCTACATTGGAGGCATAACAAATTTGAGATCAATACACACTCAGCTACTCTTCCTAACGCTTCCCAACGTCAAGAAACTGTTGTACTAAAGTGCCCTTATCCTAACCTACTATAAGACCCAAAACAGAAAACGGGACAATAGGTCACTATCGCCAGCCGCTTTCATTCTCCAGTACGACTCATTTTGGTCTTATGTAGACTATACGTCAAAATGCGACGTTCTATTAGGAGGACGGCTTGACACGCTACCCAGGGGAAATAGCTGTAATGTTACAGTGTATTATGTAATGAGGTTGGTGTCAGGCTCTGTATTTTAATCATTTTTTTCCGTTAAACACGATGGTGCAAAGCAGAACAACTTCACAGTACTCAGTGACACATTTAGGGTCACGCGACCAAGTACTGACAGTGAGAGGAGACCAGTGACGTCATGCACTAAGCTGGACCCCAGTGACGTCATGCACTAAGCAGGACCCCAGTGACGTCATTTGCTAAGCAGGACCCCAGTGACGTCATGCACTAAGCAGGACCCCAGTGACGTCATTTGCTAAGCAGGACCCCAGTGACGTCATGCACTAAGCAGGACCCCAGTGACGTCATGCACTAAGCAGGACCCCAGTGACGTCATTTGCTAAGCAGGACCCCAGTGACGTCATTGCTAAGCAGGACCCCAGTGACGTCATTTGCTAAGCAGGACCCCAGTGACGTCATGCACCAATGGGGACCCCAATGACGTCATGCACTGAGCAGGACCCCAGTGACTCATGCATTAAGCAGGACCCCAGTGACGTCATGCATTAAGCAGGACCCGGTGACGTCATGCACTAAGCAGGACCCCAGTGACGTCATGCCCTAAGCAGGACCGCAGTAACGTCATGCACTAAGCAGGACCCCAGTGACGTCATGCACTAAGCAGGACCCAAGTGACGTCATGCACTAAGCAGGACCACATTTACGTCATGCACTAAGCAGGACCACATTTACGTCATGCACTAAGCAGGACCCCTCAGTGACGTCATGCACTAAGCAGGACCCCAGTGACGTGTGTTTTTTTTTTTTTATTTTTACATGCAAAGCATGCAAATTAAATACAATAAAAACAAATACAAAATACATAACAAAGGAAAACAATAGACCACCGGCCAGAAGGGCCGACAGCAGAGCACAACAAAGCACACACACGAGAAAAGCATAGAAAATGACAGCATATATCAAAGCACAAAACATAATACAATGACAAACAAGCAAACACAGTAACATCACAAAACAAAACCTCCAGAAAAACAAACCATACAACAAGAGGCATAACAGGAAACATAACAGGACAAACACAATACAGTCCAAACAAAACATAAAGGACAAACACGTACAACAGGTAAAGCAATACAAAAACACCAGGTCAAACGCACAGCACAAACAATACAGGAACAAAAAACACACACACCAAACCACCCGCCCCGTAAACAAAGGGCTAGGCCAAAATAAACAATAAAAAATTTTCAATAAAAAATTAACAATAAAAATAAACAAGCAAAACACGCACACCTGAAAACAAAACAGGCACAAACACAACAACAAACATGCACTGGCCTGAAGGACCGAGAATAAAACAACAAAGTATATCATGAAACAAAACCAGACACTTCAACACAAAACAAAACAATACAACTTTATACAAAATTTTTCAAAGACACTAAACACCGGCCTGAAGGGCCTACAACATAAACAACCATGAACAGAAACATAATGAAACAAAAAAAAAGAAACAATACCGGAAATATAAGAAATACAACAAAGCACCGGCCTGAAGGGCGCACAATAGGTACAACACATTACAAAACAAACCACAGGTCCAAGCACACACCAAGCACACAGACTACTCAAATGTCTCATACTTATCCGGCCACTCCGCCGCCGGGAAGCGAATACAATACGCCTCCCAAAGTAACATGACGTCCTCCGAAATAGGTTCAGTACGAACTGTACGAGGATCAGGCATGGACTCCGGCACACCCACAATAAAACACTGAGCCCGTCGAATCCAGATGGTAGAAGGGCACCACGGAACCGGACGCACGCGGTCATCAATGTCAAACCGCAAAGGATGCTGATCATCATGCGCCTCTCCGGAGGCCAGGATGATAGGGAGAGGCTCCTTCCCACGAGGCCGGGCAATGGGCATCGCACTGGGAGCCTCCTCGGCTGTCGCACAGGGCCCCACGTCAACCACCGAACGTTGCACCTGCTGGGACCCCCCACCCTTGGCATCCTTCTTCAGCACCAGCTTGATGCCTCGGCTCGCACCAGAACCCACACCACCCACGTCTGTAGGAGCAACCACCTCCCACTGCGTAGAACCTTCTGCAGGAGAAAGAATAGGAGGTAAAGCAGACGCACACCCATCGTCAACAGCAGACACATGTACATCAGCCACCACCAGCGACGTAGAGCGCGAAGCACCCGGAATCGCCACATCATCTCCCGAAGCGCCACCTGCGTCGTAATCCTCCGCATCAGCCCAAGCAGTAGAAGAACGCCTGGAACGCTTGGGCACTGGCCGCACATCCTCACAGCCGGAGGCGGACCCAGAACCACGGGCCTCACGAACCGGGCGAACCAACGCCCGACGCAGTACGGCAGCAGCCTCAACCACATGGGGAACCGGGCCGCACACAACAGGACGCTCCGCAGCCCCCCTAACACCCAGCACAGCCGTAACACCTGGCGAGGGTGCAGGACCAGGCACAGCAGCAGGAGTCGAGGAAGACGCAGACGACCCACAGAGACCAGCCGGGAGCAACTGGCACAGCGAAGTGACCAGCGACAGGAGCCACCGGAACACTCGGAGGAGGGACAACAAACACCAGGGGCACGTCGGGTGACGCAGGGGGGGCCGCATCATCAGCGAATGGGACCTGCCCCACATCATCTCTGGAATCCACGTCCTGAGGGAGCGGCGGGAAATCCTCTTCCCGAAACAAGTTAACAGGTGCAGCAGGGGCCTCAGAGCACCCGGCAGCCTGATGCCCTAACTGGCCACACCGGAAACAAGTACGGGGCTGCCGGGCATAATACACCCGAACGTAGTAACCTAGCAGCCGGACAGAAGATGGGATATCCGACCGCAGGCGCATACCTAAGGTACGGACGTTCGTCTGCTTCCCAGCATACTTCCCCGAGGAAAGCTTGTTCACCCGCACACTGATGACAGCACCATACCTCCCGAAGAAGCGCCGGAGAAGGTCTTCAGGGAACTCCAGGGGCGCACCATGCACACTGACATATGTCAGGGCACCACTTCGGTCCGAGATCGTAACGGAGCCGGCGCCATCCGGCAACTGCAACGAACGCCCTTCGTTCCGCCGGAGGAAGTCCCGATACTCCTCCTCCCGCACGAACTTGACAATCACCCGGTGGGCCGTAACAAGCTCAACTCCATACACAGCCTCCACCGGGACACGAAGCATGTCGCACATTACCAACTCAATGGCCGGATAACCAGCCTTGCACGAGAATTCCAGACCCACGGAATTCACCCGCAAAACAGGAGGAATTGCAAGGCCCCCCATGTCAAAACGGCCACGTCAGCACGCAGCCAGGCAGGCAACAACACTGCCCACGTCAGCACAGGCGGGCAGAGACACACCCGCCCCCAACCGGCCGAAACTGGCAAACAGCACCAACTGCTGGAGCGCCGAAGCACACGTCTGTCCCCTACCAAAGCTAGGGCCAGAC
>NW_025564276.1:0-15623 GCF_020424385.1 Procambarus clarkii
ACAACGAGTCAGTGTGAGGGGGTGAGGTCTCAGATTTGGCGAGACGTTACGAGTGGAGTACCGCAGGGGTCAGTCCTTGGACCTATACTGTTTCTGAGATATGTAAATGATCTTCCAGAGGGTATAGAATCGTTTCTCTCAATGTTTGCCAATGATGCAAAAATTATGAGGAGGATTGAAACTGAGGACGATAGTAGGAGGCTACAAGATGATCTAGACAGACTGAGTGAATGGTCCAACAAATGGCTGTTGAAGTTCAACCCGAGTAAATGCAAAGTAATGAAACTAGGTGGTGGAAATAGGAGGCCAAACACAGGATACAGAATAGGAGATGAAGTACTTAATGAAACGAACAGAGAGAAAGATCTAGGAGTTGATATCACACCAAACCTGTCTCCTGAATCCCACATAAAAAGAATAACGTCTGCGGCATATGCGAGGCTGGCTAACATCAGAACAGCGTTCATGAACCTGTGTAAGGAATCATTCAGAATCTTGTACACCACATATATAAGACCAATCCTGGAGTATGCGGCCCCAGCATGGAGCCCGTAGCTTGTCAAGCACAAGACGAAGCTGGAAAAAGTCCAAAGGTATGCTACTAGACTAGTCCCAGAACTAAGAGGCATGAGTTACGAGGAAAGGCTGCGGGAAATGCACCTTACGACACTGGAAGACAGAAGAGTAAGGGGAGACATGATCACAACCTACAAAATCCTCAGAGGAATCGACCGGGTAAACAAGGATAAACTATTCAACACTGGTGGGACGCGAACAAGGGAACACAGGTGGAAACTGAGTACCCACATGAGCCACAGAGACGTTAGAAGGAACTTTTTCAGTGTCAGAGTAGTTAACGGATGGAATGCATTAGGCAGTGATGTGGTGGAGGCTGACTCCATACACAGTTTTAAATGTAGATATGATAGAGCCCAGTAGGCTCAGGAATCTGTACACCAGTTGATTGACAGTTGAGAGGCGGGACCAAAGAGCCAAAGCTCAACCCCCGCAAGCACAAATAGGTGAGTACACACACACACAACCACACTCTCTTGCCACAACCACGAGCGACGGTAGGAGAGACGCGCGATTAGCGAGGTCCGCGGAAATTCGTCAATTTCTCGGGACATTGAAGGATTATTGAGGCTAGATCATAGTATTTGGCCTCTCGCAGTGTGTAGCTAGCAGGGTGCTACATAGCATAGTCATATCGCTAGCGATAGTGCAAAAAAAAAACAAAGTGTAGCTAGTGGAATCACCGGTGCATACAGTGTGGAGGACCGAGTAGTGACCTGACCTGACCTGACCTGACGGCCAGGAGGGACGGCCCGCCGTGGAACTGTGACTGTGTTTGTTGGGTGGTGACTGTGACTCCAGAGATTTGTGTAGGAAAGAATCGACATCGTCAATCTACTAGCACTTAGAGAATCACCAAGTGGAAAGGCGACGACGGAGCACCATCGTCAACCATACATCATCATTACTCATCTAGTTGTGTGAGCGGGAATCATACTGGTATGTACCCCCTCTTTGGTCAAGTAATCAGGTGTACAGTGTGAGGTAAAATATTATCAAATTCTTGTTCAGGATAGTATATATATTTAAAATCTCAGTGTGGCTCATTCTGGGTAGAAGTTACCGCTTCCGGGAACTAGTGACACACACACGTACGCGCACGCACGCACGCACGCACACGCACGCACACGCACGCACGCACGCACTCAAGCCCACGTACGTATGCACGCACACACACGCACACACAGGCTAGTAGGGATTAACACCTTTCGTGGAAAGGAGATATAACCTCTCATAATCCACCCCCCCTTCTTACCTGTTGTAAGCTGAACACCTCACCTCCTAGTAACCCCATCCCAAGCGCGCACACGTTCTCTGTCTCTCTCTCTGTCTCTCTCTCTCTCCTCAGCTCTCTCTCTCTCTCTCTCTCCTCTCTCGTCTCTCTCTCTCTCTCTCTCTCTCTCTCTCTTCTCTCTTCTCTCTCTCTCTCTCTCTCTCTCTCTCTAATTCATGAGGGAGATGAATGAAATGAGGATTACAATTAACAATCAGCAAAGTAAGCTAGCATCAGCAAGGGAGGAGATCAAATCTCTCACAGAGAAAAATAAAGAGACCGAGCATCAGATTATCATCCAAAGGGAAGGTGGGAATGTTACATTACAAGGAAATGCCTCTGTACCTGATACATTTGCGGATATACTGAAAAAGAGCTCAGAAGCAATGGACACAGTGAGGGAGGTAGCGATGCAAGCAGCTACGTCACAGGAAGCAGCAAGGTGCACCACTCAACTGCTGGAGAGAAAAAGATCAGTGGTAATTGTAGGAATCAAAGAACAGGAAGGATCCAACAGGCGAGAATGGAATGGCAAGGATAGAGAGGCAGTACATGGGCTACTGAAGGGGTTACAGATGGAAAGGGCTGTACACAACATTGAGAAGGTTTTCAGGTTGGGCTGGTACAACAAGGACAGAAACCGACTTGTAAAGATGGTGTTTACAAACGAAACCACGAAGGAGGATATTCTCGAAAGGAAGAGTCGTCTGCAGCATATGGAGGGATACAAAAAAGTATTCCTGCAGAGGGACAGGACGAAGGAGGAGAGAGCCAGGGCAGCAGAGGCAAGGAGGAAGTGCAGGGAGAGAGGAGCAAACCAGGAAATCACAGCCCTCAACACAACAGTCCCAGAGACAAGAGAACCCAAAACCAGCATCCCAGCAACACCAGAAGGAAGGGCAACACCACCACCCTCTCTGTTAGAAACCCTCCCTTCCTCTCACCCTACTTGCCCCCACCCAACCCTCCCCCCCTCCCCCACCCCATTCTGACCCTGACACCATTTCCCCATTTCCATCATGTCCCCCCTCCCACTTTTCCCCCCTCCCTCTTCATCCCATACCCTCCCTATCCCTCCTCCCCCCTCACCCCGTATCCTCCATGTCCCCCCTATCTCCTTAACCCACACCCTACCTGTCCCCCCTTCCCTTAAACCCCCACCCCCCACCCCAAAATCCTCTGAGACCCTGCAAACTACCTCACAGATCCTCTCACCCACGGAACAGCTTCCCACACCAGCAGAATGCTCGCCAAGAAAGGGACATGAAAATGAACAGAAGAAAGTGAGCTTCAAGGAGATGTACACTAACATAGATGGGATTTCAAATAAAACAAGTGAACTTGGAGAATGGGCAGTAGAAGAAAACCCAGACATAATAGCACTCACAGAAACAAAGTTAACGAAAATCATAACAAATGCAGTGTTTCCACAGGGCTACTATGTAGTGAGGAAAGAGAGAGAAGGGAGAGGAGGAGGTGGTGTAGCTTTGCTACTAAGGGAAGGTTGGAGTTTCGAAGAGATGGTAATTCAGAACTGTGAAGGTTTCAGTGACTACATATCAGGCACCATAGCAACTGGAGGACAGAAAATTATAATAGTAGTCATATATAACCCCCCACCGAATGACAGAAGACCCAGACAGGAATATGATAGAAACAACTTGGCCACCATCAATATAATAGAGAGAGCAGCTTCTGTGGCTAGCAGGAACGGATCCAGACTTCTAATCATGGGAGACTTCAACCATGGGAAGATAGATTGGGGGAACAGAGACCCACATGGAGGCCCAGACACATGGAGAGCTAAGCTGCTGGATGTGGCAACAAGAAACTTTCTAAGTCAACACGTCAAGGGACCGACAAGAATGAGAGGAGGGGATGAACCAGCCTTGCTTGATCTGATATTTACCCTTAATGAGTCAGATATAAGGGAAGTTAAGTTGGAAGCCCCCTTGGGAATGAGTGATCATAGTGTATTGAGCTTTGAGTACCTGGTTGAGCTGGGAATTATCACCCCCAAAAAAGAACTGGGAACCAAAGGGCTGGCGTACCGAAAGGGAAACTATGAGGAAATGAATAAATTCCTATGGGATATACATTGGGACACAGAACTCGGAACCAAGTCCGTACAAGACATGATGGACTATGTCACCCAAAAATGTCAGGAGGCTGTAAGCAGGTTTGTCCCAGCCCGACAGGAAAAAAACAGAGAAGCAAAGGAAGAACCCATGGTTTAATAAGGATTGTATGAAAGCAAAGGAGCTGAACAAAAGGGCATTGAGGAACTTCCGTAATAACAGAACACCAGAAAGTAGAGAGAGATACCAGAGAACCAGGAACGAGTATGTCAGTGTGAGAAGAGCAGCTGAGAAAAGGTATGAAAATGATATAGCTAATAAAGCCAAGACCGAACCAAAGCTACTACACAGTCACATCAGGAGAAAGACAACAGTGAAGGAACAGGTGATGAAACTTAGGTTGGGCGAGGACAGGTACACAGAGAATGACAAAGAGGTGTGCGAAGAACTCAACAAAAGGTTCCAGGAGGTTTTTACAATGGAACAGGGAGATGTCGCGGCGCTAGAAGAGGTAGCAGCAAACCAGGTGACCTTGGAAAGGCTCGAAATTACAAGAGATGAGGTCAAGAAGCACATATTGGAGCTGGATGTGAGAAAAGCTGTTGTGCTGGATGGAATCTTGCCATGGGTATTGAAAGAGTGTGCAGGAGCACTTTGCCTACCGCTCTCCATAGTGTATAGTAGGTTACTGGAAACGGGGGACCTACCAGAAATATGGAAGACTGCTAATGTCGTACCAATATACAAAAAAGGGTGACAGACAAGAGGCACTGAACTACAGGCCAATGTCCTTAACTTGTATACCATGCAAGGTGATGGAGAAGATTGGGAGAAAAAACCTAGTAACACATCTGGAGAAAAGAGACTTCGTGACAACCCATCAACATGGGTTCAGGGAGGGTAAATCTTGCCTTACAGGCTTGATAGAATTCTACTATCAGGTGACAAAGATTAAACAAGAATGAGAAGGTTAGGCGGACTGCATTTTTTTGGACTGTCGGAAAGCCTTTGACACAGTACCCCATAAAAGGTTGATGCATAAGCTGGAGAAACAGGCAGGAGTAACTGGTAGGGCGCTCCAGTGGATAAGGGAGTACCTAAACAATAGGAAGCAGAGAGACCAGTGAGGGGTGAGACCTCAGACTGGCGTGAAGTCACCAGTGGAGTCCCACAGGGCTCTGTACTTGGACCTATCCTGTTTCTGATATACGTAAATAATCTCCCAGAGGGTATAGACTCATTCCTCTCAATGTTTGCTGACGACGCCAAAATTATGAGAAGGATTAAGACAGAGGAGGGCAGCTTGAGGCTTCAAGAAGACCTGGACAAGCTGCAGGAATGGTTGAACAAATGGCTGTTAGAGTTTAACCCAAGCAAATGTAATGCAATGAAGATAGGGGTAGGAAGCAGGAGACCAGATACAAGGTATCACTTGGGAGATGAAATACTTCAAGAGTCAGAGAGAGAGAAAGACCTGGGGGTTGATATCAAGCCAGACCTGTCCCCTGAAGCTCATATCAAGAGGATAACAGCAGCAGCATATGCCAGGTTGGCTAACATAAGAACGGCCTTTAGAAACTTGTGTAAGGAATCTTTCAGAACATTATATACCACATATGTCAGACCAATCCTGGAGTATGCGGCACCAGCATGGAGTCCATATCTAGTCAAGCATAAGACAGAAATGGAAAAGGTTCAAAGGTTTGCCACCAGACTAGTACCCGAGCTGAGAGGTATGAGCTACGAGGAGAGACTACGGGAATTAAACCTCACTTCGCTGAAAGAAAGAAGAGTTAGGGGGGGACATGATCACCACATTCAAGATCCTCAAGGGAATCGACAGGGTTGATAAAGACAGGCTGTTTAACACAAGGGGCACACACACTAGGGGACACAGGTGGAAACTGAGTGCCCAAATGAGCCACAGAGATATTAGAAAGAACTTTTTTAGTGTCAGAGTGGTTGACAAATGGAATGCATTAGGAAGTGATGTGGT
This sequence comes from Procambarus clarkii, assembly GCF_020424385.1. Taxonomy (NCBI): domain Eukaryota; kingdom Metazoa; phylum Arthropoda; class Malacostraca; order Decapoda; family Cambaridae; genus Procambarus; species Procambarus clarkii. The sequence continues at coordinate 5,924 of NW_025564276.1, forward strand.
GGAGGCTGACTCCATACACAGTTTCAAGTGTAGATATGATAGAGCCCAATAGGCTCAAGAACCTGTACACCTGTTGATTGACAGTTGAGAGGCGGGACCAAAGAGCCAGAGCTCAACCCCCGCAAGCACAACTAGGTGAGTACAACTAGGTGAGTACATCTGAGTGTTTGTGTTAGCGAATGACTGTGTTAAAATCCGTGCCGTTTGTTACTGTACATACCTAACTGTACTTGCCAAGTTTAGTTTACCAAATAAAGTTCACGAGTAAGAAAAGTAGCCAACTTGGAGGTACAGTTTACCTCCCAAGTTTACTCCTTTTCAATGCTCCTCACTGATTAAACTTCATAATTTTTTTTTAATATCATTGCCTCATCTGGGTTTTTAAGTTTTAATTCTTGAAGATCTAGTATGTCGTGATCATCGCCTCAAGGACTATGCCGCTCAGCTATTCTAGACTGTCCTTATAGCTCAATCCCTAGAAACACAAACCGAAAATGTCTCTATTTTCCGCTTGTTACAACTTGTAATAAAGTTGTTACATCTTGGCTTAACGTGTTTATGACGTATTGGAACGTTGTTACAACTTGCTATATTGGTTGTTATAACTGGTTAGGAGGTGTTAAAACTTGTTCGAACGTTGTACCAACGTCGTAGTTTCGGTGTGTGTTTGGCGGGATGGCATTCTCCGGATCTAGCGTGTATTCTCATACTGTGCTCTAAATAGCCTTCTAGGCAGGCAACGCCGATGGGCGGGGGGAGTCATCTATGTTCCCTAGGGGGAGCGGGGGCAGGGCTCATCCACGTACCTAGAATACAATAAAAGAATCTAATAAACTTTGATTATAAATTCTGTACTTGCTTTAAACTCCGAAAGAACGAAAACAAATTTAAGCTTATTTTATTGATTGTATGTGTTTGTTTTATTCCAAGTGTGTTTGTGAAGGAAGGCGCTGATGGTTTGGGAGTCTGTATGTGAGGTGTTGGTGCTTGTGTGAGTGTTCTTGTGCTTGTGTGAGTGTTCTTGTGCTGGTGTGAGTGTTCTTGTGCTGGTGTGAGTGTTCATGTCCTGGTGTGAGTGTTCTTGTGCTTGTGTGAGTGTTCTTGTGCTTGTGTGAGTGTTCTTGTGCTTGTGTGAGTGTTCTTGTGCTGGTGTGAGTGTTCTTGTGCTGGTGTGAGTGTTCTTGTTCTGGTGTGAGTGTTGTTGTGCTGGTGTGAGTGTTCTTGTCCTGGTGTGAGTGTTCTTGTGCTGGTGTGAGTGTTGTTGTGCTGGTGTGAGTGTTCTTGTCCTGGTGTGAGTGTTGTTGTTCTGGTGTGAGTGTTGTTGTGCTTGTGTGAGTGTTCTTGTCCTGGTGTGAGTGTTGTTGTTCTGGTGTGAGTGTTCTTGTGCTGGTGTGAGTGTTGTTGTACTGGTGTGAGTGTTCTTGTGCTGGTGTGAGTGTTGTTGTTCTGGTGTGAGTGTTGTTGTGCTGGTGTGAGTGTTCTTGTCCTGGTGTGAGTGTTGTTGTTCTGGTGTGAGTGTTCTTGTGCTTGTGTGAGTGTTCTTGTGCTTGTGTGAGTGTTCTTGTGCTTGTGTGAGTGTTCTTGTGCTGGTGTGAGTGTTCTTGTGCTGGTGTGAGTGTTCTTGTTCTGGTGTGAGTGTTGTTGTCCTGGTGTGAGTGTTCTTGTCCTGGTGTGAGTGTTGTTGTTCTGGTGTGAGTGTTGTTGTGCTGGTGTGAGTGTTCTTGTCCTGGTGTGAGTGTTCTTGTTCTGGTGTGAGTGTTGTTGTGCTGGTGTGAGTGTTGTTGTGCTGGTGTGAGTGTTCTTGTCCTGGTGTGAGTGTTGTTGTGCTGGTGTGAGTGTTCTTGTTCTGGTGTGAGTGTTGTTGTGCTGGTGTGAGTGTTCTTGTCCTGGTGTGAGTGTTGTTGTTCTGGTATGAGTGTTGTTGTGCTGGTGTGAGTGTTCTTGTTCTGGTGTGAGTGTTGTTGTCCTGGTGTGAGTGTTCTTGTCCTGGTGTGAGTGTTGTTGTTCTGGTGTGAGTGTTGTTGTGCTGGTGTGAGTGTTCTTGCCCTGGTGTGAGTGTTGTTGTTCTGGTGTGAGTGTTCTTGTGCTTGTGTGAGTGTTCTTGTGCTGGTGTGAGTGTTCTTGTGCTGGTGTGAGTGTTGTTGTTCTGGTGTGAGTGTTCTTGTGCTTGTGTGAGTGTTCTTGTGCTGGTGTGAGTGTTGTTGTGCTGGTGTGAGTGTTGTTGTGCTGGTGTGAGTGTTGTTGTCCTGGTGTGAGTGTTCTTGTTCTGGTATGAGTGTTGTTGTTCTGGTGTGAGTGTTGTTGTGCTGGTGTGAGTGTTCTTGTTCTGGTGTGAGTGTTGTTGTGCTGGTGTGAGTGTTCTTGTCCTGGTGTGAGTGTTCTTGTCCTGGTGTGAGTGTTCTTGTCCTGGTGTGAGTGTTCTTGTTCTGGTGTGAGTGTTGTTGTGCTGGTGTGAGTGTTGTTGTGCTGGTGTGAGTGTTCTTGTTCTGGTGTGAGTGTTGTTGTGCTGGTGTGAGTGTTGTTGTGCTGGTGTGAGTGTTGTTGTCCTGGTGTGAGTGTTGTTGTTCTGGTGTGAGTGTTGTTGTTCTGGTGTGAGTGTTGTTGTGCTGGTGTGAGTGTTGTTGTCCTGGTGTGAGTGTTGTTGTGCTGGTGTGAGTGTTCTTGTTCTGGTGTGAGTGTTGTTGTTCTGGTGTGAGTGTTGTTGTGCTGGTGTGAGTGTTCTTGTTCTAGTGTGAGTGTTGTTGTCCTGGTGTGAGTGTTCTTGTTCTGGTGTGGGAGTTTTGTTGTGCTGGTGTGAGTGTTGTTGTGCTGGTGTGAGTGTTGTTGTGCTGGTGTGAGTGTTGTTGTGCTGGTGTGAGTGTTGTTGTCCTGGTGTGAGTGTTCTTGTTCTGGTGTGAGTGTTGTTGTGCTGGTGTGAGTGTTCTTGTTCTGGTGTGAGTGTTGTTGTGCTGGTGTGAGTGTTGTTGTGCTGGTGTGAGTGTTCTTGTTCTGGTGTGAGTGTTGTTGTCCTGGTGTGAGTGTTCTTGTTCTGGTGTGAGTGTTGTTGTGCTGGTGTGAGTGTTCTTGTTCTGGTGTGAGTGTTGTTGTGCTGGTGTGAGTGTTGTTGTGCTGGTGTGAGTGTTCTTGTTCTGGTGTGAGTGTTCTTGTCCTGGTGTGAGTGTTGTTGTTCTGGTGTGAGTGTTCTTGTTCTGGTGTGAGTGTTCATGTGCTGGTGTGAGTGTTGTTGTGCTGGTGTGAGTGTTCTTGTCCTGGTGTGAGTGTTGTTGTGCTGGTGTGAGTGTTCTTGTCCTGGTGTGAGTGTTGTTGTTCTGGTGTGAGTGTTGTTGTGCTGGTGTGAGTGTTCATGTCCTGGTGTGAGTGTTCTTGTGCTGGTGTGAGTGTTCTTGTGCTGGTGTGAGTGTTCTTGTGCTGGTGTGAGTGTTCTTGTGCTGGTGTGAGTGTTGTTGTGCTGGTGTGAGTGTTCATGTCCTGGTGTGAGTGTTCATGTGCTTGTGTGAGTGTTCTTGTGCTGGTGTGAGTGTTCTTGTGCTGGTGTGAGTGTTCTTGTGCTTGTGTGAGTGTTCTTGTGCTAGTGTGAGTGTTCTTGTGCTTGTGTGAGTGTTCTTGTGCTAGTGTGAGTGTTCTTGTGCTGGTGTGAGTGTTCTTGTGCTGGTGTGAGTGTTCTTGTGCTGGTGTGAGTGTTCTCGTGCTGGTGTGAGTGTTCTTGTGCTGGTGTGAGTGTTCTTGTGCTGGTGTGATGCATAAGACATTCATATGTTGCTTACCAACGTATGTTTGGAATAAGGTTTGTGAAGAACACGACCTGCAACTCCTGCTCTCAACACAGCTCTCTCAACACAGCTCTCTCAACACAGCTCTCTCAACACAGCTCTCTCAACACAGCTCTCTCAACACAGCTCTCTCAACACAGCTCTCTCAACACAGCTCTCTCAACACAGCTCTCTCAACACAGCTCTCTCAACACAGCTCTCTCAACACAGCTCTCTCAACACAGCTCTCTCAACACAGCTCTCTCAACACAGCTCTCTCAACACAGCTCTCTCAACACAGCTCTCTCAACACAGCTCTCTCAACACAGCTCTCTCAACACAGCTCTCTCAACACAGCTCTCTCAACACAGCTCTCTCAACACAGCTCTCTCAACACAGCTCTCTCAACACAGCTCTCCCAACACAGCTCTCTCAACACAGCTCTCTCAACACAGCTCTCTCAACACAGCTCTCTCAACACAGCTCTCTCAACACAGCTCTCTCAACACAGCTCTCTCAACACAGCTCTCTCAACACAGCTCTCTCAACACAGCTCTCTCAACACAGCTCTCTCAACACAGCTCTCTCAACACAGCTCTCCCAACACAGCTCTCTCAACACAGCTCTCTCAACACAGCTCTCTCAACACAGCTCTCTCAACACAGCTCTCTCAACACAGCTCTCTCAACACAGCTCTCTCAACACAGCTCTCCCAACACAGCTCTCTCAACACAGCTCTCTCAACACAGCTCTCTCAACACAGCTCTCCCAACACAGCTCTCTCAACACAGCTCTCTCAACACAGCTCTCTCAACACAGCTCTCTCAACACAGCTCTCTCAACACAGCTCTCTCAACACAGCTCTCTCAACACAGCTCTCTCAACACAGCTCTCTCAACACAGCTCTCTCAACACAGCTCTCTCAACACAGCTCTCTCAACACAGCTCTCTCAACACAGCTCTCTCAACACAGCTCTCTCAACACAGCTCTCTCAACACAGCTCTCCCAACACAGCTCTGTACGCACCAGCAAATTATCGATAAACTAGTCCAGGAAAATCCCCCAAAATGATAATCGGGCAAGAAGTAGTGAGCACGATCCCTCAGCGACTCATGGTGCCGCCTTTCTTTTCCTCCAGGTGTAATGCCGTGCCAGAGGCATTGTGCCGGACAGATTATGCGTGAAACAGCTTGGGCTGACTCTAAAGCTTTTCACTGTAACTGTTGCCTCTCAGAGCCCGTGACTATTGCCTCTTAGAGCCCGTGACTATTGCCTCTCAGAGCCCGTGACTATTGCCTCTTAGAGCCCGTGACTATTGCCTCTCAGAGCCCGTGACTATTGCGTCTTAGAGCCCGTGATAGGCAAGAAAGAGTCATCAATCACTTGTATACACACACACACACAATCCAGCGCCCAGCATTTGTGAGTATCAATTTATCTACTAAAATTATTTCCAGTTGTTAAGGAGCACTGGTGAAATCTGCCGTGCGGTAATATTGTACATCATTCTAACCTATATATCACGTTAAATTTACGTCATTGATTTTTTTACGTCCATCATTTATTTTCAAATTTACAATGTTTTTTTTTTTTTACGCTGGGACTGAAAAAAAGAGAGTATAGTATGCCTCAATCTTGTTCGCAGTGATTTTTAAATCCTTAACAGGATTACTGCACATGAATTTCCTCAGCTAGCACTGATGCTTTTGCTAATTCAACTCACCATCGCGGCTCATACGCGGCATTTTTTTTACAGTTATGGCAACGACGGTACAAATGCAGCCAAGGGCGAAAAATAGCGGCGGTTTCTATCATCGGGATCGATTGGTTTGGCGGGTGGCTTGGGTTCGTAGGTTTCTGGTAAGGTTACAACGTTGAATATTTTACATTGTGGCAAATCAAGTGAACTGGATGAATAAAGTCAACTCAGTTATGAAATACACTTAACGACATTTCGGTCCGTCTTGGACCCTTATGTCACGACGTTTCTGTCCGTCGTGGACGCGGCTTGTTAAGGGTTCAGGACGGACTGAAACGGCGTCACCTAAGGATCTAAGACGGACCGAAACGTCATAAAATAAGGATCTAGAACGGACTGAAACATCGTAACATAATAATCTGCGACGGACTGAAACGTCACACAATTCCTTCAAATTCTAATATGTGGGTTGTGGGGTTGTGGGGTTGTGTTCCCATCACCTCTATAACGACCTTGTTATCAGCAGTAATTCGGTCGTTGGCCAGATGTATATTTTGAAGTATGTGAAGAGATCACAGTCCTCACGCAAACTGTGTAATGATGACTCGGGAGACAACTGTATCTATAGAGGCGCCATCTGGAGGCTGTCGGTGTTTGTTGTTTGTTTAACAACCCCTTCCGTCTGCATTCAGTTACACACACACACACACACACACACACACACACACACACACACACACACACACACACACACACACACACACACACACACACACACACACACACACACTCTCACACACACACACACACACACACACACACACACACACACACACACACAACACACACACACACACACACACACACACACACACACACACACACACACACACACACACACACACACACACACACACTTGTAAGCGGAAAGGCCCTAGTATGGGTGAAGAACTACCTAACAGGAAGGAGCCAGAGGTTAATGGTAAGGGGCGAAAAGTCGGACTGGCGAACAGTAACAAGTGGAGTACCTCAAGGATCGGTGCTGGGACCAATCCTCTTTCTAATTTACGTAAATGATATGTTTACAGGAGTGGAATCATACATGTCAATGTTGCGGATGACGCAAAATTAATGAGAAGAGTTGTGACAGACGAGGATTGTAGGATCCTCCAAGAGGACTTAAACAGGCTGCAGAGATGGTCAGGGAAATGGCTACTGGAGTTTAACACCAGTAAATGTAAAGTTATGGAAATGGGATCAGGTGACAGGAGACCAAAGGGACAGTACACAATGAAGGGGAACAGCCTACCTGTAACGATTCGAGAAAGAGACCTGGGAGTGGATGTGACACCTAATCTAACTCCTGAGGCACATATAAATAGGATAACGACAGCAGCGTACTCTACACTGGCGAAAATTAGAACTTCATTCAGAAACCTAAATGAGGAGGCTTTTAGGGCGCTTTACACTGCCTACGTGAGACCCGTCTTAGAGTATGCCGCGCCATCATGGAGCCCCCACCTGAAGAAACACATAAAGAAACTGGAGAAGGTTCAGAGGTTTGCGACGAGGCTTGTCCCAGAGTTACGAGGGATGGGATATGAAGAGCGGCTGAAGGAACTGAACCTTACGACACTAGAGAAAAGAAGGGAGAGAGGAGATATGATAGGGACATATAAAATACTCAGGGAATTGACAAAGTGGAAATAGATGAAATGTTCACACGTAATAATAACAGAACGAGGGGACATCGGTGGAAACTGGAAACTCAGATGAGTCACAGAGATGTTAGGAAGTTTTCTTTTAGCGTGAAAGTAGTGGAAAAATGGAATGCACTTGGGGAACAGGTTGTGGAAGCAAATACTATTCATACTTTTAAAACTTGGTATGATAGGGAAATGGGACAGGAGTCATTGCTGTAAACAACCGATAGCTAGAAAGGCGGGATCCAAGAGTCAATGCTCGATCCTGCAAGCACAAATAGGTGAGTACACACACACACACATACACACTCTCACACACACACTCACACACATACACACTCTCTCACACACACACACACACACACACACACACACACACACACACACACACACACACACACACACACACACACACACACACACACCACACACACACACACACACACACACACACACACACACACACACACACACACACACACACACACACACACACACACACACACACACACACACACACACACACACACACACACACACACACACACACACACAATCTATACCTAGTTAAACACAAGACAAAGTTAGAGAAGATTCAGCCGTATGCCACCAGGCTCGTCCCGGAACTGAGAGGATTGAGCTACGAGGAAAGCCTAAAGGAGCTGAACCTCACATCCCTGGAAAACAGAAGAGTAAGGGGAGACATGATAACCACCTACAAAATTCTCAGGGGAATTGACAGGGTGGACAAAGACAAACTCTTCAGCACGGGTGGGACACGAACAAGAGGACACAGGTGGAAACTTAGTACCCAGATGAGCCACAGAGACGTTAGAAAGATTTTTTTCAGTGTCAGAGTAGTTAATAAATGGAATGCACTAGGAAGTGATGTGGTGGAGGCTGACTCCATACACAGTTTCAGATGTAGATATGATAGAGCCCAGTAGACTCAGGAATCTGTACACCAGTTGATTGCCAGTTGAGAGGCGGGACCAAAGAGCCAAAGCTCAACCCCCGCAAGCACAATTAGGTGCGTACAATTCGGTGAGTACACACTCACACACAAACACACACACACACACACACACACACACACACACACACACACACACACACACACACACACACACACACACACACACACACACACACACACACACACACACAAACACACACACTCACACACACACACACACACACAAACACGCACATAACTGAACACATTATCCCCTCACATTAAAACTTGCGACAAAAGAATCAATAAACAGTTTGCATATTCTTTATCAACCAACCTTACTGTTCGAAAACTTTCTGTTTGAACGTCCATATTTCATTTCGATCGGAAGTGCCAACAAATGACCCCAAATTACAAGGGAAAGTCGAGATTGCTAATTATTTTTCCACACAATTATCGATAATCGAGCACTATTATCGATAATCGACAATGAAGTCGTTTAAATGTGTTGCTAAAACTGATTGCAGAAAAGTTAGATTTGTTGTGTTACAATTATCATGTTTTAGAACACAATAACAAATTCATTCAACTGCAACTCCGTGGCAACTTTTTTTATGTTTACACATTGAAGAGTTGATTTGTTGTATTGTATATATCTATCATGTTGTTCACTAGGGTATTTAATTATAATACAGTTGGCAGCTGATGCAATAGGTACCCTACATTACAGTAGGTTGTTTGCAATATAGTTGGTATCTTACATTATTATAGATATATTGCAATAAAGTAGGTACCTTTTCAATACAGTAGGTACCCTTCTAATATAGTAGCTACCTTTTCAATACAGTAGAAACTTTGCAATAACGTAGATAAATATTCAGTACAATAGATACTTTGCAATAACGTAGATAAATTTTAAGTACAATAGCTATCTTGCAATAAAGAAAATAAATTTTCAGTACATTGATATTTTGCAATACATTAGATTGCAATAATTTGGTCTTTTGCAGAAAACTGGGTTCTTTACAATACAAGATGTACTTTGCAACATGATATTACCTTTTCAAACTATTAGATGTTTCTCAATAAAGAAGGTATCTTGTAATATAATTGACACTTTGCAGTAAAGTAGGTCCATTGCAGTGCAGAAGGTACTTTGCAATACACATTAAGAACCCCAAAATAACAGAATTCTTGGAAAGCATCCAATCCATTAACAATGGTCAGAATGCTTGAATTTCTAACCACAACAATTGATCACATGACTATATAAAATACAACCTTACAGTGCAACAGTCAATACCATGCATCAGACCCGTCACAATGCACCAGACCCCTTACAATAGAACAGCCCCTCTTATAATACAAGAGACCCCTTACAATAGAACAGACCCCTTACAATAGAACAGACCCCTTATAATACAAGAGACCCCTTACAATAGAACAGACCCCTTACAATAGAACAGACCCCTTATAATACAATAAACCCCCTTACAATACAACACATCCCCCATTCAACCCAAATAAGTCTCTAAATGTATTACAACTAAACTTCTACAATACAACAAAACCCTTAAAATACAATGCAACTCC
>NW_025564277.1:0-48093 GCF_020424385.1 Procambarus clarkii
CGCACCTGTACATAACTAGTATGCTGACAGCTTAACCACGCTGATCCTTAAAAAGAGATCGAAACTAGGGAGTTTATCCCCAACATATCGAGTTGGGACTCGAGGGTTCGAGTTCCCTGGTGGTTGTGTGTGTCTAAAGTTGTTGAACTTCAAACTTGTGTGTTTAGGCAAGATAGTGCATAAGAATCGACACCGTGTTCTCCCATATTTACAGGTGCTTGATGAAAGAACGTGAGAGACTTCTCACCTGCTCTGGTGGTCTTGGGGGATAGAGATATCTGGGGCTTAAATACCCTGAAATTTCCATCCTTTTTAAGGATCTGAGTTTGGTGTATTGGGTTTAATGCGTACCAGCCATGCCAGGTGTTGTGAAGCATCTGTGCTGGCGAGGGTTCGAGTCCCCTGGTGGGTGCATGTGTGTCTAAAGTTGTTAAACTTCAAACTTGTGTGTTTAGGCAAGTTAGTGCATAATATATATATATATATATATGACTGAAAACTCACACCCCAGAAGTGACTGGAACCCATACTGCCAGGTGCAACGCAACTGGTATCTACAGGACGCCTTAATCCGCTTGACCATCACGACCGGACATAAGAAAGTGATAGCCGGAGCTATTTGAACTACTTACCCGCCGGCACTCGGATGGTAATCTTGGGCATAGCATTTTATCAAATCACCTCATTCTTTGGGGCACACGTGAGGAACACAAATGCGAACAAGCCTGAATGGTTCCCAGGACTATATGCGACTGAAAACTCACCCCAGAAGTGACTCGAACCCATACTGCAAGAGCAATGCAACTGGTACCTACAGGACGCCATAATATGCTTGACCATCACGACAGGACATAAGGAAGTGATAGCCGAAGCTATCTGAACCACTTCCCCGCCGGCACTCGGATGGTAATCTTGGGCATAGCAATTTATCAAATCACCTCATTCTTTGGGGCACACGTGAGGAACACAAATGCGAACACGCCTGAATGGTCCCCAGGTCTATATGCGGCTGAAAATGTGGAGGTCATAGCTCAATATTTACTACTAAGCATTATGCACTACCCGCCAAACACACAGCGAAACTACGACGTTGCTACAACGTTCGAACAAGATATAACACCTAACAAGTTATAAGAACCAATATAACAAGTTGTAACAATGTTCTAATACGTCAAAAACACGTTAAGCCAAGATGTAACAACTTTATTACAAGTTGTAACAAGCGGAAAATAGGGTCAGTTACGGTTTGTGTTTCCAGGGTATTCCCTAATAATGGGAATAATACGAATTGGAAAATTTGCTAACAATTTATTGTTTCCATATAAAGCTGTCCTATGAAACATGATATATAAATTATCACCAGATTAACATCAGCTTCCAGACTATTGTAGGATTTTCTCGCTAGAACACCAACCAATTCAACACTAAGTTGTAAATAATAATGTTTCATTTGGCTTGTAATGACTCCTTGGTACACAGCTCGTTAACAGATCATTTCCTCTGTACTCACCTACTTCTGCTTGCGGAGGTTGAGCTTTGGCTCTTTGGCTCCGCCTCTCAACTGTTAATCAACTGGTGTACAGACTCCTGAGTCTATTGGCGTCTATCATATCTACATTTGAAACTGTGTATGGAGTTTGTCTCCACCACACTACTGCCTCAGTGTATAATAGGTGCGTCAGAGTTGTTCAGAAAGTTCAGATTCATTCTTCTGACACAGATAGTTGTGTAATATTGGCCCTTTTTGTATTCGAGTTAATCTGACTGTATTAGCAGTTAAGCTCTTGGGGAATTTATCAATAGTCCATTACAAGGAAGCAGAATAAATACCCACTAGTTGGTGTATAAATTATACTATATATATAAGTAACAAATATATCAATTGTCTTTACTCGCTAATCTGAATAATCAACCAGTCCTCTTAAAAAAATAACGTCTCTCTTCGCTCGTATGCTGCGGCTATGGCCAGAAATGAACGGTATTTGATATGAAATCGGCTCACGAAAGTGATGTACTGTCCCGTTTTCTGTTTGAGTCTTCTGGCTTACTCGGTAAAGTTAGGAGAAGAAACTTTCTATTAACGGTTTTCATGACGTTTAGAAAATTTACGAGAATTTCTTGCCCTTTTAACCCAACAACCTGTCAAAGGACAGATTGATTCATCAAATTAAAAAAAATTATTTATATGAAAAGTTATGATAAGAGTATGAATACAATGCTGAAGTTGGTTTTTGGATTATTTTCACTAATTATAGCTCTACTGACCATACTCTTATTGAGAAATAAACTACTATAAGCTCTTGTTAACAGTCTGAACACGCGAGCAACACTAACTATAGTCTTTAATGTGTGTCCACGACGGGCCTTCCTCACTAGTGGGTGGAGAGTGAGGGGCCTCACAGCACAGGGCCTGCCTCACTAGTGAGTGGAGAGTGAGGGCCTCACTAGTGGGTGGAGAGTGAGGGCCTCACAGCACAGGGGCTGCCTCACTAGTGGGTGGAGAGTGAGGGCCTCACAGCACAGGGGCTGCCTCACTAGTGGGTGGAGAGTGAGGGCCTCACAGCACAGGTCCTGCCTCACTAGTGGGTGGAGAGTGAGGGCCTCACTAGTGGGTGGAGAGTGAGGGCCTCACAGCACAGGGGCTGCCTCACTAGTGGGTGGAGAGTGAGGGCCTCACAGCACAGAGGCTGCCTCACTAGTGGGTGGAGAGTGAGGGGCCTCACAGCACAGGGCCTGCCTCACTAGTGGGTGGAGAGTGAGGGCCTCACACCACAGGGCCTGCCTCACTAGTGGGTGGAGAGTGAGGGGCCTCACAGCACAGGTCCTGCCTCACTAGTGGGTGGAGAGTGAGGGCCTCACTAGTGGGTGGAGAGTGAGGGCCTCACTAGTGGGTGGAGAGTGAGGGGCCTCACTAGTGGGTGGAGAGTGAGGGCCTCACAGCACAGGGGCTGCCTCACTAGTGGGTGGAGAGTGAGGGGCCTCACAGCACAGTTCCTGCCTCACTAGTGGGTGGAGAGTGAGGGCCTCACTAGTGGGTGGAGAGTGAGGGGCCTCACTAGTGGGTGGAGAGTGAGGGCCTCACAGCACAGGGGCTGCCTCACTAGTGGGTGGAGAGTGAGGGCATCACAGCACAGGGGCTGCCTCACTATTGGGTGGAGAGTGAAGGGCCTCACAGCACAGGTCCTGCCTCACTAGTGGGTGGAGAGTGAGGGGCCTCACAGCACAGGTCCTGCCTCACTAGTGGGTGGAGAGTGAGTACCTTACAGCACAGTTCCTGCCTCACTAGTGGGTGGAGAGTGAGGGCCTCACAGCACAGGTCTTGCCTCACTAGTGGGTGGAGAGTGAGGGGCCTCACAGCACAGGTGCTGCCTCACTAGTGGGTGGAGAGTGAGGGGCCTCACAGCACAGGTCCTGCCTCACTAGTGGGTGGAGAGTGAGGGCCTCACAGCACAGGGCCTGCCTCACTATTGGGTGGAGAGTGAAGGGCCTCACAGCAAAGGGCCTGCCTCACTAGTGGGTGGAGAGTGAGGGCCTCACAGCACAGGTGCTGCCTCACTAGTGGGTGGAGAGTGAGGGCCTCACAGCACAGGGGCTGCCTCACTAGTGGGTGGAGAGTGAGGGCCTCACAGCACAGGTGCTGCCTCACTAGTGGGTGGAGAGTGAGGGCCTCACAGCACAGGTGCTGCCTCACTAGTGGGTGGAGAGTGAGGGGCCTCACTAGTGGGTATAGAGTGAGGGCCTCACAGCAAAGGTCCTGCCTCACTAGTGGGTGGAGAGTGAGGGGCCTCACAGCACAGGTCCTGCCTCACTAGTGGGTGGAGAGTGAGGGCCTCACAGCACAGGTCTTGCCTCACTAGTGGGTGGAGAGTGAGGGGCCTCACAGCACAGGTCCTGCCTCACTAGTGGGTGGAGAGTGAGGGCCTCACAGCACAGGTCTTGCCTCACTAGTGGGTGGAGAGTGAGGGGCCTCACAGCACAGGTCCTGCCTCACTAGTGGGTGGAGAGTGAGGGCCTCACAGCACAGGTCCTGCCTCACTAGTGGGTGGAGAGTGAGGGCCTCACAGCACAGGTCCTGCCTCACTAGTGGGTGGAGAGTGAGGGGCCTCACAGCACAGGTCCTGCCTCACTAGTGGGTGGAGAGTGAGGGCCTCACAGCACAGGGCCTGCCTCACTAGTGGGTGGAGAGTGAGGGCCTCACAGCACAGGTCCTGCCTCACTAGTGGGTGGAGAGTGAGGGGCCTCACTAGTGGGTGGAGAGTGAGGGCCTCACAGCACAGGTCCTGCCTCACTAGTGGGTGGAGAGTGAGGGGCCTCACAGCACAGGTCCTGCCTCACTAGTGGGTGGAGAGTGAGTACCTTACAGCACAGTTCCTGCCTCACTAGTGGGTGGAGAGTGAGGGCCTCACAGCACAGGTCTTGCCTCACTAGTGGGTGGAGAGTGAGGGGCCTCACAGCACAGGTACTGCCTCACTAGTGGGTGGAGAGTGAGGGCCTCACAGCACAGGTCCTGCCTCACTAGTGGGTGGAGAGTGAGGGCCTCACAGCACAGGTCCTGCCTCACTAGTGGGTGGAGTGTGAGGGGCCTCACAGCACAGGTCCTGCCTCACTAGTGGGTGGAGAGTGAGGGCCTCACAGCACAGGGCCTGCCTCACTATTGGGTGGAGAGTGAAGGGCCTCACATCACAGGGCCTGCCTCACTAGTGGGTGGAGAGTGAGGGCCTCACAGCACAGGTGCTGCCTCACTAGTGGGTGGAGAGTGAGGGCCTCACAGCACAGGGGCTGCCTCACTAGTGGGTGGAGAGTGAGGGCCTCACAGCACAGGTGCTGCCTCACTAGTGGGTGGAGAGTGAGGGCCTCACAGCACAGGTGCTGCCTCACTAGTGGGTGGAGAGTGAGGGGCCTCACAGCCTGCCTCACTAGTGGGTGGAGAGTGAGGGCCTCACAGAACAGGTCCTGCCTCACTAGTGGGTGGAGAGTGAGTGAGGGGCCTCACTAGTGGGTGGAGAGTGAGGGCCTCACAGCCTCACTAGTGGGTGGAGAGTGAGGGCCTCACAGCACAGGTGCTGCCCCACTAGTGGGTGGAGAGTGAGGGCCTCACAGCACAGGTGCTGCCTCACTAGCGGGTGGAGAGTGAGGGGCCTCACTAGTCCTGCCTCACTAGGTGGAGAGTGAGGTGGGCCTCACTAGTGGGTGGAGAGTGAGGGCCTCACAGCCTCACTAGTGGGTGGAGAGTGAGGGCCTCACAGCACAGGTGCTGCCTCACTAGTGGGTGGAGAGTGAGGGCCTCACAGAACAGGTCCTGCCTCACTAGTGGGTGGAGAGTGAGAACAGGGCCTCACTAGTGGGTGGAGAGTGAGGGCCTCACAGCACAGGGCCTCACTAGTGGGTGGAGAGTGAAGGGCCTCACATCACAGGGCCTGCCTCACTAGTGGGTGGAGAGTGAGGGCCTCACAGCACAGGTGCTGCCTCACTAGTGGGTGGAGAGTGAGGGCCTCACTAGTGGGTGGAGAGTGAGGGGCCTCACTAGTGGGTGGAGAGTGAGGGCCTCACAGCACAGGTCCTGCCTCACTAGTGGGTGGAGAGTGAGGGGCCTCACAGCACAGGTGCTGCCTCACTAGTGGGTGGAGAGTGAGGGCCTCACAGAACAGGTCCTGCCTCACTAGTGGGTGGAGAGTGAGGGCCTCACAGCACAGGTGCTGCCTCACTAGTGGGTGGAGAGTGAGGGCCTCACAGCACAGGTCCTGCCTCACTAGTGGGTGGAGAGTGAGGGCCTCACAGCACAGGTGCTGCCTCACTAGTGGGTGGAGAGTGAGGGCCTCACAGCACAGGTCCTGCCTCACTAGTGGGTGGAGAGTGAGGGCCTCACAGCACAGGGCCTGCCTCACTAGTGGGTGGAGAGTGAGGGGCCTCACTAGTGGGTGGAGAGTGAGGGCCTCACTAGTGGGTGGAGAGTGAGGGCCTCACAGCACAGGTCCTGCCTCACTAGTGGGTGGAGAGGGTGAGGGCCTCACTAGTGGGTGGAGAGTGAGGGCCTCACTAGTGGGTGGAGAGTGAGGGCCTCACTAGTGGGTGGAGAGTGAGGGGCCTCACTAGTGGGTGGAGAGTGAGGGCCTCACTAGTGGGTGGAGAGTGAGGGGCCTCACTAGTGGGTGGAGAGTGAGGGCCTCACTAGCACAGGTCCTGCCTCACTAGTGGGTGGAGAGTGAGGGGCCTCACAGCACAGGTCCTGCCTCACTAGTGGGTGGAGAGTGAGGGCCTCACTAGAGTGAGGGCCTGAGTTCCTGCCTCACTAGTGGGTGGAGAGTGAGGGCCTCACTAGTGGGTGGAGAGTGAGGGCCTCACAGCACAGGTCCTGCCTCACTAGTGGGTGGAGAGTGAGGGGCCTCACAGCACAGGTCCTGCCTCACTAGTGGGTGGAGAGTGAGGGCCTCACTAGTGGGTGGAGAGTGAGGGGCCTCACTAGTGGGTGGAGAGTGAGGGCCTCACAGCACAGGTCCTGCCTCACTAGTGGGTGGAGAGTGAGGGCCTCACAGCACAGGGGCCTCACTAGTGGGTGGAGAGTGAGGGCCTCACAGCACAGGTCCTGCCTCACTAGTGGGTGGAGAGTGAGGGCCTCACAGCACAGGTCCTGCCTCACTAGTGGGTGGAGAGTGAGGGGCCTCACAGCACAGGTCCTGCCTCACTAGTGGGTGGAAAGTGAGGGCCTCACAGCACAGTTCCTGCCTCACTAGTGGGTGGAGAGTGAGGGCCTCACTAGCACAGTTCCTGCCTCACTAGTGGGTGGAGAGTGAGGTGAGTGAGGGCCTCACTCAGTAGTGGGTGGAGAGTGAGGGCCTCACAGCACAGGTCCTGCCTCACTAGTGGGTGGAGAGTGAGGGGCCTCACAGCACAGGTCCTGCCTCACTAGTGGGTGGAGAGTGAGGGCCTCACTAGCACAGAGTCCTGCCTCACTAGTGGGTGGAGAGTGAGGGCCTCACAGCACAGGTCCTGCCTCACTAGTGGGTGGAGAGTGAGGGCCTCACTAGTGGGTGGAGAGTGAGGGGCCTCACTAGTGGGTGGAGAGTGAGGGCCTCACAGCACAGGTCCTGCCTCACTAGTGGGTGGAGAGTGAGGGCCTCACTAGTGGGTGGAGAGTGAGGGGTCCTGCCTCACTAGTGGGTGGAGAGTGAGGGGCCTCACTAGTGGGTGGAGAGTGAGGGGCCTCACTAGTGGGTGGAGAGTGAGGGGCCTCACTAGTGGGTGGAGAGTGAGGGGCCTCACTAGTGGGTGGAGAGTGAGGGGCCTCACTAGTGGGTGGAGAGGGCCTCACAGCACAGGTCCTGCCTCACTAGTAAGTGGAGAGTGAGGGCCTCACAGCACAGGTCCTGCCTCACTAGTGGGTGGAGAGTGAGGGCCCTCACATAAACATGATGCAGACGGACCTCATCGTTACCTCATAATGTTTGTCTTTGTGTTCTCAATAAATATGAAGTTGGCAAAACATTTGTCAACACTTTACATAGCAAATTAAACTGAGTTGTCTGTGAGACTTAGGCCTTGATACGGCCGTAGTTTATACAAGTATATTTTGTGCGGGAGAATGACACGGAAGCAGCCTGGTGGACCCTCAGTGCCTCCTCGTGGGAAGATCTGGAACATCCACTGAAAATATTCATTTATTAATTACAATAAAAAAGAGCATCACGTAATAGATTTAATATCATGAAAGACTGTGACTGATCCTTTAGAATAGTTGACAAACATTTAATTGTTTTGTTGATAGTGACAATTGTTGAGGATATGAGTGTATATTTGGCTCAGTACCGGCAGCCCTCACAGGCCAGGGGGGAGTTATGAGGGTAGAGCGCCAAGCCATGACCACAATATAACACGGGGAAGGGGTCAGGATAAGGACCTGATACTGGTGTCTGTGACTCAACCAGCACAAGTCACGAAACTTCCAGTGAGCAGGGGGAAGGGGAGGCAATATAATATCTGGGGGGGGGATATTGAGGGTGCCTTATACTGAGTATATCAGCCTGGTCTTTAGACACAACAGCAGGATATATCAGGTTATGTTCTAACTAGTGACTACCTTCAGTAACGAGCTCTCTTTATGGAACTTTGTGGATTAGTGTCTGGGACACTTATTTGGTGCCATAATACTAAATTCATTGTTTCATCATTTATTTCAGAACGTCACCATCAGCGACGTGTTGCACTGTTGTCACTGACGTTCACGCTTAGACATGTTCTCTGACCAGTGCACACGATGTGTCACAATAACGGGGCTGAGGATGTAATGACCAAACCACACATCAGAGGATGGACAAACGGCGACGTTTCGGTCCATCCTGGACCATTATTAAGGCGTGAGATATTGACTTGATAATGGTCCACGAAGGACCGAAACGTCGCCGTTTTTCCATTTTCTGATGTCTGGTTTGGTCATCTTATCTTCTCAGACCAATATTAATACCAGAAGTTCATCAGTAATCATCCTGAAGTGTTACAGTAAATGAAATATAACTTTGTTGTTGAGAATACAATGATTCGGTTAATTACAAAATAAATAAACATCAATGCTGGAACTTGTTTAAAGTTGAATGAAAGAACTCGTGATCTCAGAGCTAATGCGGACACGCTTGGGTGAAGTCTTATTCTTCACAAGTCATAACAAACCACAGACTGAACCTCATAAACAAAGCAGCTAAGAACTTTAGAGTGAGAACATCAGTAGGAGTCATGAGGAGAATTAGAGCCCGGACAAACGCTCTATAGACCTCTACACCACAACATGGGGTAGTAATCTAGAGCGATTTAACTGGTTTTCTTAGTGATATAACACTTTAATGGGATTTCTTAAGCAAAGTTGGAGTTTAACGATGCCTCTCAAATATGTTCAGAGGCAACGCTTACCAAACTAGTTGAAGCACATGAGCGCTCCGCCTTAACTTGTACTCATCATTTTGGAAAACTTTTTGACAACGTGCAGAAGCGTGCAGGTGTCGACCCAGGCAGCCTGAGACTGTTCTTTCAACAGTATGTCAAGACGGGAAGTAAGTCAACAGTCTTGCTCACACAGCCACCGTTCTCAAGGTTCCTCACGTACTTCAACTTTGTGGAGAGTCAGACAGCGAATATTACAACAAAATACGTTCATCAACCAACAGCATCAATTAATCTGTTCAATTCTCGGGAACATCACATTTTATTTTGTGTTTGCATTTATATATATAAGAGTTCTTCATTCGTGTAAAGGTCTATGCCAGTGCAATAATTGGAAAGTCTTTACAATATTAAAAGGTTTATGGTAACAAGTCCTTTAAAAAGAATTGAAACAAGTAATAATATAAATTTACAGTGTTAAAGAGCCATGAAATTGTGAAGTAGTATGATAATGTCACAATGCGGAGATACGGACACTTTTCTTCCTGCTAACATTTGCAACTAAATATAGAGTAACTCTACGGTATAAACATGCCAGGTTTAACTACCTTTCTTGGTAGTCATACTTTGGTCAAAAGTATGGAGAGGACCTGTTGACAGCCAGATGGGAGGTTCTCCATTGCACTATAATTTGAATGGGATTTCCTGCTAGGTTGGTATGCAGTGTAATTTAGCTGCAGGTCATCTCTTTGCAGGTTGGGGATATAGAAATTACATTCTCGAATTCACGATTCATCAGTCCATAGAGACACTTGATATTGTGGAAATCCTGCCAGGAGGTGAAGCTCTGGTAATGGGACTTAGGGAAGACATGGATTGTAAGCATTATGGAGAAGCCTTTTGAGTTTTTTTGGTTCTCCAAATCAAAAGTTGCCATTATATGCTGTTGTGGGTTTTGAGACTAAGTTATAAGTCACCAGGAATATGATTGGTATAACGATCCTCAGTAAAACTATGTATGATATGTGGTATAGAAGATCAAATAAGCACAAAGATAAAAACTTAAAACCATCTTCGGGTTTGACCTGAATAATTGTGTATAACTATGTTCATATTAACAATTATTGGTCCATCCAGTATAATTTAGGCCTAGTTGACTGTGGAGGTTGGGATACTAATTGTCGTTTAGGGGCTTCACGCTTTAGCACCTGCATGAACTTTTTTTTATCTACTCAAAAATCGAATGCTGAATATGGTGTGCAGGACATTTTAACAAGGAAAACAAAAAAGGGATTTAATTAGATTCCTCTGCGGCCCACTTAGAGAATCAGTAAACCTATCACAGGTTTGTAATAATAATGAAAGTTAACATAACATTAAAATTCATTCAAATATGAAGATACATAATAGTGTACGAACCCAGTTAGCATATTATCCTAGACTATCGTTGGTTGATTTATCGTCAAATAATCAACGTTAATGACACTGATTCGGTCTTAAATTGGTGTTGGTGTTCGTTACTGTGACCACCGTGCAGGTGAGCTGATGTTCGAGTGTGAACGACAGCTGGGATTCCACCTCTCAACGAAGCAAAGGAATATAATGTTTAAGGAATATTTGAATCACAATAAAGTGATGTATTTAGACGATGAGTCAAATAGCGGAGCTGAAGAAATGATGACCAAATCACACATCAGAAGATGGAGAGACGACGACGTTTCGGTCCGTCCTGGACCATTACCAAGTTATGTGATAATGACTTGATAATGGTCCAGGATGGACCGAAACGTTGTCGCTTTTCCATCTTCTGATGTGTGGTTTGATCATCAATGTGATATTGTGAGTTAAGAGTATTTTTTTAAGTGCATATAACGTGAGATAATTATAGCCCTCAGGAAGATCTCAGAGCACCTGTGAGCTAGAATACGATCCAATGACGTTGTCGTCTTATAGTAGTGTTCATTTCTGTGTTGCTGTAACCATTGTTCACTATCACTCGAGTTATTCTTTTAAACTCCCTACTGACGTTGCTCCATTATGAGCAGTGGGTAAGGGCTCTAGAAATATAAACCTTGAGAACACTGACTTTATATCTTTGGGGGTACCAATATACAAAGATATCTAGCCCCTAAAGATACAATGCCAGTGTTCTCAACGCTTATATTCGTCGAGACCTTACCCACTGCTCTGAATGGAGCAACGGGAGTAGGGAGTTTGAAAGAATAACTCAAGTGTTGGTGAACATTGGTTACAGCAACAAAGAAATAAACACAACTATAAGACAACAACTGGACCGATGGTACAATCCTGAACCAAGAACAGAAACCACAACGCCTCCAATAAAATTATATTACAAATCAACCATGCACAGTGAACATAATAAAAGGAGAATGAATAATGAAAGAAATAATCTGTAAAGGAGTAAAAAGTATAACTCCTAACCAAAACATAGACTTAATTATATTCTTTAAAACAAAGAAGACTACCGACCTCCTTATTATAAACAGCCCGAAGTCGACGGAGAACCATTTACAGCTGTCAAATTTAGTATATATGTACACTTGCCCCCACGAAGGATGTAGCTTTCAATATAAGTACATAGGTATGACGTGACCAAGCTAACGAGGCGTTTGACCTGTCATCTTTAATCAGGTGCCCCAAAAATCACGCGAGACAAGCCCATGACATCACCCAAACAATAGAGAAATGTTGAATAAAAACAATTTATAATAGACAAAACCCATGATGTAAGAAGATTACAAATTCTTGAAGCAATGTCTGTCACAGGTTTGACATCTATATAGTAAGTATATAAAAACACGTGCATATTCGAATGCAAAGCTGTGTTAGAATTTCAAAGGAATCTGAAAGAACTTTAGTAGATTTTTCTCACTTAAAAACACACATTTGTTGCTTTTACCTCCAACAGATGGCGATGTTTTTCAAAAAAGCATGTTTTTACCTGTCATAGGTGTGGCATCTATATAGTAGATATATAAAAACACTCCCGTATTCGAAAGGAACGTTGTGCCAAATTTAAAAAAAAATCGGTGAAGAACTTTTGGAGATTACAGCTTGTATTGCTTTTACATCCAACAGAAGGCGCTGTTTAAATAACAAACGTGGTTTTTACCTGTCACAGGTGTGGCATCTATATAGTATGTATATAAATACACGCACATATTCAAATGGAATGTTGTGTCAAAATTTCAAAGCAATTGGTGAAGAACTTTCAGAGATTACAGCATGTATTGCTTTTACGTGCAACAGATTGAGCTTTTTTTTTTGCAAAAAAAACATGTTTTTACCTGTCACAGGTGTGTCATGTATATAGTATGTATAATAAAACATGCTCGTATGTGAATGGAACGCCGTGTCATAATTTAAAAGCAATCGGTGAAGAACTTTCGGAGATTAGCGATTTTAAACAAACGAATATTTACATTTTATTTAAATAAGCTATCTGTACCCGGCCACGCGTTGCTGTGGGTGTTGTGAGTCACAACAACCCTCTCCTGTCACCCCTCCCCCATCCCCCTCGTCCTCCCAACCATTCCCAGTCCCCTTGTACTCCGTACACTTCACCCTCTACCTCGTCCCCTAATCCTACCCACCATTCCCCACTCCATCATCTGATGCGTTCCCAAATAATAATAAAAATAAGGTTTTATTTTAGTAAGGACAGGTTTTGAAAATAATATAGAAAAAACTTCTTTACAGTGACAGCGAGGCAGTGCCAAAGTAAAGTAGTCACTGCCAGAGACAGTAGCAGTAATTAACATGGCGGGGGAGAAGCTGACTGAGGGCTGCAGTGCACCTTTAATGAGACCTGAGAATATTAGTGACATTCTCAGGTGTTTTTGCCTGAAGGGCCGACCCCCCTGTTTACTCCCAGCGTGAGGAGTCGAGTGACGACCTGAGTCGAGTGACGACCAAGGTCAAGTGTGTTGTCATGTGCAGTGTTCACAGCTTTCAGTGGATACCTGTGCCTCTTGCTGCAGCAGGAGTACACTTTCCCGGCAGCCCTCGTATCAAAGAGGACCACAAGCTGGCCGCAGTTACCTTCTGTTGTCTGGTCGTCCGAGGAGCAGCTGTGTTTTTGGGCGAGTGTGTACCTACGATGGTGAAGAGTGGAGAGAAGGTTGCCAGAAGGAGCACCAGGAACACATCAGTGAAGGAAGAGGATCGGTGGTAGTGAGAGCCAGCTGGCACTTGTGAGGGTCGCGGAGCAAGAACCTGTGAGTGTGGAGGGCGAGGCGTGCACTGTGCTGGACACGCCTGAAGCAGAGGACGGCAGCGTGCAGCTGGACACACACAGTCAGGTACATCATCTAACCCTCCGTCTCCCCACACTTGAGATAAATAAACGGTCCAGGATGTTATATTATTATTGTTGATGCGTTCTCTGTGAATGTTTATCATGCATATATTAACTAGTGTGTGACGAGTTAGGATATTGTTGTGGTTGTGACGCTCAGGCACGGGGGCGGGGCGTTGTGACGCTCAGGCACGGGGGCGGGGCGTTGTGACGCTCAGGCACGGGGGCGGGGCGTTGTGACGTTGTGACGCTCAGGCACGGGGGCGGGGCGTTGTGACGCTCAGGCACGGGGGCGGGGCGTTGTGACGCTCAGGCACGGGGGCGGGGCGTTGTGACGCTCAGGCACGGGGGCGGGGCGTTGTGACGCTCAGGCACGGGGGCGGGGCGTTGTGACGCTCAGGCACGGGGGCGGGGCGTTGTGACGCTCAGGCACGGGGGCGGGGCGTTGTGACGCTCAGGCACGGGGGCGGGGCGTTGTGACGCTCAGGCACGGGGGCGGGGCGTTGTGACGCTCAGGCACGGGGGCGGGGCGTTGTGACGCTCAGGCACGGGGGCGGGGCGTTGTGACGCTCAGGCACGGGGGCGGGGCGTTGTGACGCTCAGGCACGGGGGCGGGGCGTTGTGACGCTCAGGCACGGGGGCGGGGCGTTGTGACGCTCAGGCACGTTGTGGGGCGGGGCGTTGTGACGCTCAGGCACGGGGGCGGGGCGTTGTGACGCTCAGGCACGGGGGCGGGGCGTTGTGACGCTCAGGCACGGGGGCGGGGCGTTGTGACGCTCAGGCACGGGGGCGGGGCGTTGTGACGCTCAGGCACGGGGGCGGGGCGTTGTGACGCTCAGGCACGGGGGCGGGGCGTTGTGACGCTCAGGCACGGGGGCGGGGCGTTGTGACGCTCAGGCACGGGGGCGGGGCGTTGTGACGCTCAGGCACGGGGGGGGGCGGGGCGTTGTGACGCTCAGGCACGTTGGGGGCACGGGGGGGGCGTTGTGACGCTCAGGCACGGGGGCGGGGCGTTGTGACGCTCAGGCACGGGGGCGGGGCGTTGTGACGCTCAGGCACGGGGGCGGGGCGTTGTGACGCTCAGGCACGGGGGCGGGGCGTTGTGACGCTCAGGCACGGGGGCGGGGCGTTGTGACGCTCAGGCACGGGGGCGGGGCGTTGTGACGCTCAGGCACGGGGGCGGGGCGTTGTGACGCTCAGGCACGGGGGCGGGGCGTTGTGACGCTCAGGCACGGGGGCGGGGCGTTGTGACGCTCAGGCACGGGGGGGGGGCGTTGTGACGCTCAGGCACGGGGGCGGGGCGTTGTGACGCTCAGGCACGGGGGCGGGGCGTTGTGACGCTCAGGCACGGGGGCGGGGCGTTGTGACGCTCAGGCACGGGGGCGGGGCGTTGTGACGCTCAGGCACAGGCACAGGGCGGGGCGTTGTGACGCTCAGGCACGTTGTGGGGCGGGGCGTTGTGA
Source organism: Procambarus clarkii (assembly GCF_020424385.1). Lineage (NCBI taxonomy): Eukaryota > Metazoa > Arthropoda > Malacostraca > Decapoda > Cambaridae > Procambarus > Procambarus clarkii. The sequence goes on from NW_025564277.1 coordinate 14,650, forward strand.
CGCTCAGGCACGGGGGCGGGGCGTTGTGACGCTCAGGCACGGGGGCGGGGCGTTGTGACGCTCAGGCACGGGGGCGGGGCGTTGTGACGCTCAGGCACGGGGGCGGGGCGTTGTGACGCTCAGGCACGGGGGCGGGGCGTTGTGACGCTCAGGCACGTTGTGGGCGGGGCGTTGTGACGCTCAGGCACGGGGGCGGGGCGTTGTGACGCTCAGGCACGGGGGCGGGGCGTTGTGACGCTCAGGCACGGGGGCGGGGCGTTGTGACGCTCAGGCACGTTGTGGGGCGGGGCGTTGTGACGCTCAGGCACGGGGGCGGGGCGTTGTGACGCTCAGGCACGGGGGCGGGGCGTTGTGACGCTCAGGCACGGGGGCGGGGCGTTGTGACGCTCAGGCACGGGGGCGGGGCGTTGTGACGCTCAGGCACGGGGGCGGGGCGTTGTGACGCTCAGGCACGGGGGCGGGGCGTTGTGACGCTCAGGCACGGGGGCGGGGCGTTGTGACGCTCAGGCACGGGGGCGGGGCGTTGTGACGCTCAGGCACGGGGGCGGGGCGTTGTGACGCTCAGGCACGGGGGCGGGGCGTTGTGACGCTCAGGCACGGGGGCGGGGCGTTGTGACGCTCAGGCACGGGGGCGGGGCGTTGTGACGCTCAGGCACGGGGGCGGGGCGTTGTGACGCTCAGGCACGGGGGCGGGGCGTTGTGACGCTCAGGCACGTGGGGCGGGGCGTTGTGACGCTCAGGCACGGGGGCGGGGCGTTGTGACGCTCAGGCACGGGGGCGGGGCGTTGTGACGCTCAGGCACGGGGGCGGGGCGTTGTGACGCTCAGGCACGGGGGCGGGGCGTTGTGACGCTCAGGCACGGGGGCGGGGCGTTGTGACGCACGGGGGCGGGGCACGGGGGCGGGGCGTTGTGACGCTCAGGCACGGGGGCGGGGCGTTGTGACGCTCAGCCACGGGGGCGGGGAGTTGTGACGCTCAGGCACGGGGGCGGGGCGTTGTGACGCTCAGGCACGGGGCGTTGTGACGCTCAGGCACGCGGGCGGGGCGTGGTGCCGCTCGGGCCCGGGGGCGGGGCGTTGTGACGCTCAGGCACGGGGGCGGGGCGTTGTGACGCTCAGGCACGGGGGCGGGGCGTTGTGACGCTCAGGCACGGGGGCGGGGCGTTGTGACGCTCAGGCACGGGGGCGGGGCGTTGTGACGCTCAGGCACGGGGGCGGGGCGTTGTGACGCTCAGGCACGGGGGCAGGGGGTGACGCAGGCACGGGGGCGTTGTGACGCTCAGGCACGGGGGCGGGGCGTTGTGACGCTCAGGCACGGGGGCGGGGCGTTGTGACGCTCAGGCACGGGGGCGGGGCGTTGTGACGCTCAGGCACGGGGGCGGGGCGTTGTGACGCTCAGGCACGGGGGCGGGGCGTTGTGACGCTCAGGCACGGGGGCGGGGCGTTGTGACGCTCAGGCACGGGGGCGGGGCGTTGTGACGCTCAGGCACGGGGGCGGGGCGTTGTGACGCTCAGGCACGTTGGGGGCGGGGCGTTGTGACGCTCAGGCACGGGGCGTTGTGACGCTCAGGCGGGGCGTTGTGACGCTCAGGCACGGGGGGGCGTTGTGACGCTCAGGCACGGGGGCGGGGCGTTGTGACGCTCAGGCACGGGGGCGGGGTGTTGTGACGATCAGGCACGGGGGCAGGGCGTTGTGACGCTCAGGCACGGGGCGGGGCGTTGTGACGCTCAGGCACGGGGGGGGCGTTGTGACGCTCAGGCACGGGGGTTGTGGCTCAGGGGGCGTTGTGACGCTCAGGCACGGGGCGTTGTGACGCTCAGGCACGGGGCGTTGTGACGCTCAGGCACGGGGCGTTGTGACGGGCACGGGGCGTTGTGACGCTCAGGCACGGGGCGTTGTGACGCTCAGGCACGGGGCGTTGTGACGCTCAGGCACGGGGCGGGGCGTTGTGACGCGTTGTGAGGCACGGGGCGGGGCGTTGTGACGCTCAGGCACGGGGCGTTGTGACGCTCAGGCACGGGGGCGGGGCGTTGTGACGCTCAGGGGCGGGGCGTTGTGACGCTCAGGCACGGGGCGGGGCGTTGTGACGCTCAGGCACGGGGCGTTGTGACGCTCAGGCACGGGGGCGGGGCGTTGTGACGCTCAGGCACGGGGGCGGGGCGTTGTGACGCTCAGGCACGGGGGCGGGGCGTTGTGACGCTCAGGCACGGGGGCGGGGCGTTGTGACGCTCAGGCACGGGGGCGGGGCGTTGTGACGCTCAGGCACGGGGGCGGGGCGTTGTGACGCTCAGGCACGGGGGCGGGGCGTTGTGACGCTCAGGCACGGGGGCGGGGCGTTGTGACGCTCAGGCACGGGGGCGGGGCGTTGTGACGCTCAGGCACGGGGGCGGGGCGTTGTGACGCTCAGGCACGGGGGCGGGGCGTTGTGACGCTCAGGCACGGGGGCGGGGCGTTGTGACGCTCAGGCACGGGGGCGGGGCGTTGTGACGCTCAGGCACGGGGGCGGGGCGTTGTGACGCTCAGGCACGGGGGCGGGGCGTTGTGACGCTCAGGCACGGGGGCGGGGCGTTGTGACGCTCAGGCACGGGGGCGGGGCGTTGTGACGCTCAGGCACGGGGGCGGGGCGTTGTGACGCTCAGGCACGGGGGCGGGGCGTTGTGACGCTCACGGGGGCACGTTGTGACGCTCAGGGGGGCGGGGCGTTGTGACGCTCAGGCACGGGGGCGGGGCGTTGTGACGCTCAGGCACGGGGGCAGGGCGTTGTGACGCTCAGGCACGGGGGCGGGGCGTTGTGACGCTCAGGCACGGGGGCGGGGCGTTGTGACGCTCAGGCACGGGGGCAGGGCGTTGTGACGCTCAGGCACGGGGGCAGGGCGTTGTGACGCTCAGGCACGGGGGCAGGGCGTTGTGACGCTCAGGCACGGGGGCGGGGCGTTGTGACGCTCAGGCACGGGGGCGTTGTGACGGGCACGGGGGCAGGGCGTTGTGACGCTCAGGCACGGGGGCGGGGCGTTGTGACGCTCAGGCACGGGGCAGGGCGTTGTGGCACGGGGGCGGGGCGTTGTGACGCTCAGGCACGGGGGCGGGGCGTTGTGACGCTCAGGCACGGGGGCGGGGCGTTGTGACGCTCAGGCACGGGGGCGGGGCGTTGTGACGCTCAGGCACGGGGGCGGGGCGTTGTGACGCTCAGGCACGGGGGCAGGGCGTTGTGACGCTCAGGCACGGGGGGGGCGTTGTGACGCTCAGGCACGGGGGCAGGGCGTTGTGACGCTCAGGCACGGGGGCGTTGTGACGCTCAGGCACGGGGGCACGGGGCGTTGTGACGCTCAGGCACGGGGGGGGCGTTGTGACGCTCAGGCACGGGGCGTTGTGACGCTCAGGCACGGGGCGTTGTGACGCTCAGGCACGTTGGGGGCGGGGCGTTGTGACGCTCAGGCACGGGGGGGCTCAGGCACGGGGCGTTGTGACGCTCAGGCACGGGGCGTTGTGACGCTCAGGCACGGGGGGGGCGTTGTGACGCTCAGGCACGGGGCGTTGTGACGCTCAGGCACGGGGCGTTGTGACGCTCAGGCGGGGCGTTGTGACGCTCAGGCACGGGGCGTTGTGACGCTCAGGCACGGGGCGTTGTGACGCTCAGGCACGGGGCGTTGTGACGCTCAGGCACGGGGGCGGGGCGTTGTGACGCTCAGGCACGGGGCGTTGTGACGCTCAGGCACGGGGCGTTGTGACGCTCAGGCACGGGGGGGGCGTTGTGACGCTCAGGCACGGGGGCGGGGCGTTGTGACGCTCAGGCACGGGGGCGGGGCGTTGTGACGCTCAGGCACGGGGCGTTGTGACGCTCAGGCACGGGGGGGGCGTTGTGACGCTCAGGCACGTTGTGACGCTCAGGGGGGCGGGGCGTTGTGACGCTCAGGCACGGGGGGGGCGTTGTGACGCTCAGGCACGGGGGGGGCGTTGTGACGCTCAGGCACGGGGGCGGGGCGTTGTGACGCTCAGGCACGGGGGGTGACGGGGCGTTGTGACGCTCAGGCACGGGGGCGGGCGTTGTGACGCTCAGGCACGGGGGGGGTGTTGTGACGCTCAGGCACGGGGGCGGGGCGTTGTGACGCTCAGGCACGGGGCGTTGTGACGCTCAGGCACGGGGGCAGGGCGTTGTGACGCTCAGGCACGGGGGCGGGGCGTTGTGACGCTCAGGCACGGGGGCGGGGCGTTGTGACGCTCAGGCACGGGGGGGGCGTTGTGACGCTCAGGCACGTTGTGACGGCACGGGGCGTTGTGACGCTCAGGCACGGGGGCGGGGCGTTGTGACGCTCAGGCACGGGGCGGGGCGGGGCGTTGACGCTCAGGCACGGGGGCGGGGCGTTGTGACGCTCAGGCACGGGGCGTTGTGACGCTCAGGCACGGGGGCGGGGCGTTGTGACGCTCAGGCACGGGGGCGGGGCGTTGTGACGCTCAGGCACGGGGGCGGGGCGTTGTGACGCTCAGGCACGGGGGCGGGGCGTTGTGACGCTCAGGCACGGGGGCGGGGCGTTGTGACGCTCACGGGGGCACGTTGTGACGCTCAGGCACGGGGGCAGGGCGTTGTGACGCTCAGGCACGGGGGCGGGGCGTTGTGACGCTCAGGCACGGGGGCGGGGCGTTGTGACGCTCAGGCACGGGGGCGGGGCGTTGTGACGCTCAGGCACGGGGGCGGGGCGTTGTGACGCTCAGGCACGGGGGCGGGGCGTTGTGACGCTCAGGCACGGGGGCGGGGCGTTGTGACGCTCAGGCACGGGGGCGGGGCGTTGTGACGCTCAGGCACGGGGGCGGGGCGTTGTGACGCTCAGGCACGGGGGCTCAGGCACGGGGGCGTTGTGACGCTCAGGCACGGGGGCGGGGCGTTGTGACGCTCAGGCACGGGGGTGACGCTCAGGCACGGGGGCGTTGTGACGCTCAGGCACGGGGGCGGGGCGTTGTGACGCTCAGGGGGCGTTGTGACGCTCAGGCACGGGGGCGGGGCGTTGTGACGCTCAGGCACGGGGGCGGGGCGTTGTGACGCTCAGGCACGGGGGCGGGGCGTTGTGACGCTCAGGCACGGGGGCGGGGCGTTGTGACGCTCAGGCACGGGGGCGGGGCGTTGTGACGCTCAGGCACGGGGGCGGGGCGTTGGGGCGGGGGGGCGTTGTGACGCTCAGGCACGGGGGCGGGGCGTTGTGACGCTCAGGCACGGGGGCGGGGCGTTGTGACGCTCAGGCACGGGGGCGGGGCGTTGTGACGCTCAGGCACGGGGGCGGGGCGTTGTGACGCTCAGGCACGGGGGCGGGGCGTTGTGACGCTCAGGCACGGGGGCGGGGCGTTGTGACGCTCAGGCACGGGGGCGGGGCGTTGTGACGCTCAGGCACGGGGGCGGGGCGTTGGGCTCAGGCACGGGGGCGGGGCGTTGTGACGCTCAGGCAGGCAGGGCGTTGTGACGCTCAGGCACGGGGGGGGCGTTGTGACGCTCAGGCACGGGGGCAGGGCGTTGTGACGCTCAGGCACGGGGGCAGGGTTGTGACGCTCAGGCACGGGGCGTTGTGACGCTCAGGCACGGGGGCAGGGCGTTGTGACGCTCAGGCACGGGGGCAGGGCGTTGTGACGCTCAGGCACGGGGGCAGGGCGTTGTGACGCTCAGGCACGGGGGCAGGGCGTTGTGACGCTCAGGCACGGGGGCGGGGAGTTGTGACACTCAGGCACAAGGGCGGGGCGTTGTGACGCTCAGGCACGGGGGGGGCGTTGTGACGCTCAGGCACGGGGGGGGCGTTGTGACGCTCAGGCACGGGGGCGGGGCGTTGTGACGCTCAGGCACGGGGGCGGGGCGTTGTGACGCTCAGGCGGGGGCGGGGCGTTGTGACGCTCAGGCACGGGGGCGGGGCGTTGTGACGGGGCGTTGTGACGCTCAGGCACGGGGCGTTGTGACGCTCAGGCACGGGGGCGGGGCGTTGTGACGCTCAGGCACGGGGGCGTTGGGCTCAGGGGGCGTTGTGACGCTCAGGCACGGGGCGTTGTGACGCTCAGGCACGGGGGCGGGGCGTTGTGACGCTCAGGCACGGGGGCGGGGCGTTGGCACGGGGGCGGGGCGTTGTGACGCTCAGGCACGGGCACGGGGCAGGGCGTTGTGACGCTCAGGCACGGGGGCGGGGCGTTGTGACGCTCAGGCACGTTGTGGGGCGGGGCGGGGCGTTGTGACGCTCAGGCACGGGGGCGGGGCGTTGTGACGCTCAGGCACGGGGGCGGGGCGTTGTGACGCTCAGGCACGGGGGCGGGGCGTTGTGACGCTCAGGCACGGGGGCGGGGCGTTGTGACGCTCAGGCACGGGGGCGGGGCGTTGTGACGCTCAGGCACGTTGGGGCAGGGCGTTGTGACGCTCAGGCACGGGGGCAGGGCGTTGTGACGCTCAGGCACGGGGGCAGGGCGTTGTGACGCTCAGGCACGTTGTGGGGCGGGGCGTTGTGACGGGCACGTTGTGACGCTCAGGCACGGGGCGTTGTGACGCTCAGGCACGGGGGCGGGGCGTTGTGACGCTCAGGCACGGGGGGGGCGTTGTGACGCTCAGGCACGGGGCGTTGTGACGCTCAGGCACGGGGGCGGGGCGTTGTGACGCTCAGGCACGGGGGGGGCGTTGTGACGCTCAGGCACGGGGGCGTTGTGACGCTCAGGCACGGGGCAGGGCGTTGTGACGCTCAGGCACGGGGGCGGGGCGTTGTGACGCTCAGGCACGGGGGCAGGGCGTTGTGACGCTCAGGCACGGGGGCGGGGCGTTGTGACGCTCAGGCACGGGGGCAGGGCGTTGTGACGCTCGTTGTGACGCTCAGGCACGGGGGCAGGGCGTTGTGACGCTCAGGCACGGGGGCGGGGCGTTGTGACGCTCAGGCAGGCGTTGTGACGGGGCGTTGTGACGCTCAGGCACGGGGGCGTTGTGACGCTCAGGGCGTTGTGACGCTCACGGGGGCAGGGCGTTGTGACGCTCAGGCACGGGGGGGGCGTTGTGACGCTCAGGCACAGGCACGGGCGGGGCGTTGTGACGCTCAGGCACGGGGGCGGGGCGTTGTGACGCTCAGGCACGGGGGCGGGGCGTTGTGACGCTCAGGCACGGGGGCGGGGCGTTGTGACGCTCAGGCACGGGGGCGGGGCGTTGTGACGCTCAGGCACGGGGGCGGGGCGTTGTGACGCTCAGGCACGGGGGCAGGGCGTTGTGACGCTCAAGCACGGGGGCGGGCGTTGTGACGCTCAGGCACGGGGGCGGGGCGTTGTGACGCTCAGGCACGGGGGCAGGGCGTTGTGACGCTCAGGCACGGGGCGTTGTGACGCTCAGGCACGGGGGCGGGGCGTTGTGACGCTCAGGCACGGGGCGGGGCGTTGTGACGCTCAGGCACGGGGGCAGGGCGTTGTGACGCTCAGGCACGGGGGCAGGGCGTTGTGACGCTCAGGCACGGGGGCAGGGCGTTGTGACGCTCAGGCACGGGGGCAGGGCGTTGTGACGCTCAGGCACGGGGGCAGGGCGTTGTGACGCTCAGGCACGGGGGCAGGGCGTTGTGACGCTCAGGCACGGGGGCAGGGCGTTGTGACGCTCAGGCACGGGGGCAGGGCGTTGTGACGCTCAGGCACGGGGGCAGGGCGTTGTGACGCTCAGGCACGGGGGCAGGGCGTTGTGACGCTCAGGCACGGGGGCAGGGCGTTGTGACGCTCAGGCACGGGGGCAGGGCGTTGTGACGCTCAGGCACGGGGGCAGGGCGTTGTGACGCTCAGGCACGTTGTGGGGCACGGGGGCAGGGCGTTGTGACGCTCAGGCACGGGGGCGGGGCGTTGTGACGCTCAGGCACGGGGGCAGGGCGTTGTGACGCTCAGGCACGGGGGCAGGGCGTTGTGACGCTCAGGCACGGGGGCAGGGCGTTGTGACGCTCAGGCACGGGGGCAGGGCGTTGTGACGCTCAGGCACGGGGGCAGGGCGTTGTGACGCTCAGGCACGGGGGCAGGGCGTTGTGACGCTCAGGCACGGGGGCAGGGCGTTGTGACGCTCAGGCACGGGGGCAGGGCGTTGTGACGCTCAGGCACGGGGGCAGGGCGTTGTGACGCTCAGGCACGGGGGCAGGGCGTTGTGACGCTCAGGCACGGGGCAGGGCGTTGTGACGCTCAGGCACGGGGGCAGGGCGTTGTGACGGGCAGGGCGTTGTGACGCTCAGGCACGGGGGCGGGGCGTTGTGACGCTCAGGCACGGGGGCAGGGTGTTGTGACGCTCAGGCACGGGGGCGGGGCGTTGTGACGCTCAGGCACGGGGGCGGGGCGTTGTGACGCTCAGGCACGGGGGCGGGGCGTTGTGACGCTCAGGCACGGGGGCAGGGCGTTGTGACGCTCAGGCACGGGGGCAGGGCGTTGTGACGCTCAGGCACGGGGGGGCGTTGTGACGCTCAGGCACGGGGCGTTGGACGCAGGCACGGGGCGTTGTGACGCTCAGGCACGGGGGCAGGGCGTTGTGACGCTCAGGCACGGGGGCGGGGCGTTGTGACGCTCAGGCACGGGGGCAGGGCGTTGTGACGCTCAGGCACGGGGGCAGGGCGTTGTGACGCTCAGGCACGGGGCGTTGTGACGCTCAGGCACGGGGGCAGGGCGTTGTGACGCTCAGGCACGGGGCACGGGGGCAGGGCGTTGTGACGCTCAGGCACGGGGGGGGGCAGGGCGTTGTGACGCTCAGGCAGGCACGGGGGGGGCAGGGCGTTGTGACGCTCAGGCACGGGGGCAGGGCGTTGTGACGCTCAGGCACGGGGGCAGGGCGTTGTGACGCTCAGGCACGGGGGCAGGGCGTTGTGACGCTCAGGCACGGGGGCAGGGCGTTGTGACGCTCAGGCACGGGGGCAGGGCGTTGTGACGCTCAGGCACGGGGGCAGGGCGTTGTGACGCTCAGGCACGGGGGCAGGGCGTTGTGACGCTCAGGCACGGGGGCAGGGCGTTGTGACGCTCAGGCACGGGGGCAGGGCGTTGTGACGCTCAGGCACGGGGGCGGGGCGTTGTGACGCTCAGGCACGGGGGCAGGGCGTTGTGACGCTCAGGCACGGGGGCAGGGCGTTGTGACGCTCAGGCACGGGGGCGGGGCGTTGTGACGCTCAGGCACGGGGGCAGGGCGTTGTGACGCTCAGGCACGGGGGCGGGGCGTTGTGACGCTCAGGCACGGGGGCAGGACAGAAAGATCTGATTTGATTCAGCTATTAAGCCGCCTGGCAGTCAGTCACCTTTAAAGATTTTCATCCGCCTGAAAATTTCCGGGGCTTAGCGTCCCCGCGGCCCGGTCCTCGACCAAGCCTTCTTTTTGTTACACATCCCCAGGAAGCAGCCAGCAGCAGCTGTCTAACTCCCAGGTATCTATTTACTGGTAGGTGAACAGGTCCATCAGGGTAAAAGAAGCTCTGCCCATTTGTTTCCGCCCTAGCCGGGAATCGAACCCGGCCCCTTATGACTACGAGCCCCGAGCGCTGTCCACTCAGCCGCGAGGGCCGCCGGCCTGTATCAGCACCAGACAACAACCCCCACAGAGTTATTACTGACACACAGCCACACTGGGACCATCAGTGATAAAGAGAACATTAGTGGTCCACAGAGTCATTACTGACACACAGCCACACTGGGACCATCAGTGATAAAGAGAACATTAGTGGTCCACAGAGTCATTACTGACACACAGCCACACTGGGACCATCAGTGATAAAGAGTACATTAGTGGTCCACAGAGACATTACTGACACACAGCCACACTGGGACCATCAGTGATAAAGAGCACATTAGTGGTCCACAGAGACATTACTGACACACAGCCACACTGGGACCATCAGTGATAAAGAGTACATTAGTGGTCCACAGAGACATTACTGACACACAGCCACACTGGGACCATCAGTGATAAAGAGTACATTAGTGGTCCACAGAGACATTACTGACACACAGCCACACTGGGACCATCAGTGATAAAGAGTACATTAGTGGTCCACAGAGTTATTACTGACACACAGCCACACTGGGACCATCAGTGATAAAGAGTACATTAGTGGTCCACAGAGTTATTACTGACACACAGCCACACTGGGACCATCAGTGATAAAGAGAACATTAGTGGTCCACAGAGTCATTACTGACACACAGCCACACTGGGACCATCAGTGATAAAGAGAACATTAGTGGTCCACAGAGTTATTACTGACACACAGCCACACTGGGACCATCAGTGATAAAGAGTACATTAGTGGTCCACAGAGTTATTACTGACACACAGCCACACTGGGACCATCAGTGATAAAGAGAACATTAGTGGTCCACAGAGACATTACTGACACACAGCCACACTGGGACCATCAGTGATAAAGAGAACATTAGTGGTCCACAGAGTCATTACTGACACACAGCCACACTGGGACCATCAGTGATAAAGAGCACATTAGTGGTCCACAGAGTCATTACTGACACACAGCCACACTGGGACCATCAGTGATAAAGAGTACATTAGTGGTCCACAGAGTTATTACTGACACACAGCCACACTGGGAACATCAGTGATAAAGAGTACATTAGTGGTCCACAGAGTCATTACTGACACACAGCCACACTGGGACCATCAGTGATAAAGAGAACATTAGTGGTCCACAGAGTCATTACTGACACACAGCCACACTGGGACCATCAGTGATAAAGAGTACATTAGTGGTCCACAGAGTTATTACTGACACACAGCCACACTGGGACCATCAGTGATAAAGAGTACATTAGTGCTGGGATTAAAAATAGAGAAAATAAATTTAGTGATTATTCTAATATACAAACCGCCAGATGCAATGGCTGAGAAATTCAAAGAACAGATAAACAAAATAGAGAATAGCCTTGATAATTTGGAGAACCCGATACCTGATATTATCTTCCTAGGTGACTTCAACTTGCCTAGTCTCAGGTGGAGAATAGCAAACAATAATATTATACCAGGAAATATATCGGGACCTAACCAACCACAGATTAGAGAACTAGTTAGATTCTGTGACAAATTTTCACTCAATCAGCAGATATCGGAGCCAACGAGAAATGAAAATATTCTAGATCTGGTCTTTACGAACAATGAAGACATTATCAGAGACATTACGATATCAGATACCACATATTCAGATCACAAACTCATTGAAGTGCAAACGATCATCAATACTCAGAATAGACCTAAAACGTTGATAAAGCGAGAGGGGCTATTCAGTAAATTCAATTTTAATAATAAAAGGATAGACTGGGAGATAATAAACAGGGAACTTACAAACATTCCATGGGAAACTGTTTTAAGTAATACAAGTCCTACAGAAGGAATAGAAAAACTGACTTCGGAAGCGTATCAAGTCTGTCTGAAACATGTTCCTTTGAGGAAAGCTAGAAAGAGATCCAACGTAGAAAGATAACGCAGACGACACTATAAACGCAGGAAAAAATAACGGAACTGCTTATGCAGACACGAATTTCCCGTCAAAGAAGGAATAATTTAAATAGGGAGATTGAAGAAATCGAGCGGAAATTGAAACACTCATATGACACTGAAGAAAGGCAGTTAGAACAGAAAGCAATTCAGGAAATAAAGAAAAATCCAAAATACCTCTTCACATATGCGAAATCAAAAGCAAAAACCACTGCCAGTATTGGACCTATTCGTACAAGTGAAGGTTCATACACGGAGGATGACAAAGAAATTAGTGAAATCCTAAAAAAGCAGTATGAGGGCATGTTTAGCACTCCAATAAACAACATGAAAGTGGAAGATCCAGACAATTTCTTTATGCGTGATATTCAAACCCCTGTAAATATAACTGATATCAACACAAGGGCACTAAATTTTTAAAGAGAAATTTAAAACATGGCCATGCAATCGGCCCCAGGTCCAGACTCATGGAATTCAATATTTATAAAGAAATGCAAAGTGCCAGTAGCACAGGCACTCAGTATAGTGTGGAGGAAGACCTTGGACATGGGGGAGATACCAGATGCACTTAAAGTAGCAGACATAGCCCCTCTACACAAGGGAGGGAGCAAAGCATTGGCAAAGAATTATAGACCAGTTGCACTAACATCGCACATAATAAAAGTATTTGAGAGAGTGATTAGGAGTCAGTTCACCAATTTCATGCAGACCAATGACCTTCACAACCCAGGCCAACGTGGATTTCGAGCGGGTAGATCGTGCCTCTCACAGCTACTTGAGCACTACGACAAAATCACTGAGGCATTAGAGGAAAAACAGAATGCTGATGTGATATACATGGAATTCGCAAAGGCTTTCGATAAATGTGACCATGGCGTGATAGCACACAAAATAAAGTCAATGGGAATAACCGGTAAAGTAGGACGCTGGATACTCAGTTTTCTGTCAAACAGGACTCAGCGAGTAACGGTCAACCATATAAAATCTAGTCCAAGTGCAGTTAAAAGCTCTGTACCTCAGGGTACAGTCCTTGCACCGCTGCTTTTCCTTATTCTCATATCAGATATAGACAAAAATACAAGTCACAGCTTCGTATCATCCTTTGCAGATGACACAAAAATCAGTATGAAAATTACCTCGGCTTAAGACATTGAAAAACTTCAAGCTGATATTAATAAAGTTTTCGACTTGGCATCAGAGAATAACATGATGTTTAACAGTGATAAATTCCAGGTACTCAGGTACGGTAAAAATGAGGACCTTAAACTTAATACAGGGTATAAAACACAATCAAATGTACCCATAGTAGAAAAAAAACATGTAAAGGATTTGGGAATAATGATATCTGACGACCTAACGTTTAGGGAGCATAACCAAGCAAATATTGCGACAGCCAGAAAAATGATAGGATGGATTACGAGCACTTTCAAATCCAGGGATCCCATCACAATGGTTGTACTCTTCAAGTCACTTGTGTTGTTCCGTCTTGAGTACTGCTCAGTACTCATTTCCCCCTTCAGAGCAGGAGAGATTGCTGAAATAGAGGGAATACAGAGAACATATACGGCACGCATAGACGCGATAAAGCACCTAAATTATTGGGATCGTCTCAAAGCTCTCCAAATGTACTCACTAGAAAGAAGACGAGAGAGATATCAAATAATATACACATGGAAGATACTGGAGGGCCAAGTACCAAATCTACACAGTAAAATAACAACGTATTGGAGTGAACGATATGGAAGAAAATGCAGAATAGAACCAGTGAAGAGCAGAGGTGCCATAGGCACAATCAGAGAACACTGTATAAACATCAGAGGTCCACGGTTGTTCAACACCCTCCCAGCAAGCATAAGAAATATTGCCGGAACAACCGTGGACATTTTCAAGAGAAAACTAGATTTATTCCTCCAAGTAGTGCCGGACCAACCGAGCTGTGGTGGGTATGTGGGTCTGCGGGCCGCTCCAAGCAACAGCCTAGTGGACCAAACTCTCACAAGTCAAGCCTGGGCTCGGGCCGGGCTTGGGGAGTAGAAGAACTCCCAGAACCCCATCAACCAGGTATCAACCAGTTATCAACCAGTGGTCTACAGAGTCATTACTGACACACAGCCACACTGGGAACATCAGTGATAAAGAGTACATTAGTGGTCCACAGAGACATTACTGACACAGCCACACTGGGACCATCAGTGATAAAGAGTACATTAGTGGTCCACAGAGATCGTCACCAGCCTCCATGCTGGCCGTCCATGGTGGCCGTGGTGACGCTATACTGTGGTCTCTCTACCCGAGGGAGCTCCTCTACCCGGGTGAGAAGAGTCCTTGATGATCTGTTACCTCTCCCTGTGAGAACTACGGCGGCCGGACAGGCGGCCCAGCACCAGTGGTCCGTCACGCTACTCTCTCTGAGGGCGGTGGGGGCCCTAGGGACGGCGGGGGCCCTGGGGACGGCGGGGGGCTCTGGGGGCCCTGGCGGGGGCCCTGAGCGTTGGGGGGGGCCCCTGGGGGCGGCGGGGGCCCCTGGGGGCGGCGGGGGCCCTGAGGGTGGCGGGGGCCCTGAGCGTTGCGGGGGGCCCTGGGGGCAGCGGGGGGCCCCTGGGGGCCCTGGTGAGTCGTTTACTCTGACAGGAATTCCTGTGTGGTTGTGTTATGGAGAAGGGTGGAAGGTGGGGCCGCCGGGCTGCCAATACACGTGGTGGGTGGGTGAGGGCGCCATGTTGGAGTGACAGTGAGGGAGAAGTCATTGTTTACATTTCGTAAATCATTCATGATGTTCAAAGAATATTATGTAGTCATTGGGAGAGGGTATGTGATTTTATGTGGGTGTAGGCCGGATGTGTGAGTGTGGTGCAGGCCGGATGTGTGAGTGTGTGTACAGGCCGGATGTGTGAGTGTGGTGCAGGCCGGATGTGTGAGTGTGGTGCAGGCCGGATGTGTGAGTGTGGTGCAGGCCGGATGTGTGAGTGTGGTGCAGGCCGGATGTGTGAGTGTGTGGTACAGGCCGGATGTGTGAGTGTGGTGCAGGCCGGATGTGTGAGTGTGGTGCAGGCCGGATGTGTGAGTGTGGTGCAGGCCGGATGTGTGAGTGTGGTGCAGGCCGGATGTGTGAGTGTGGTGCAGGCCGGATGTGTGATGTGTGTGTGCAGGCCGGATGTGTGAGTGTGCAGGCCGGAAGGTCGCAGTAAAGGCCGGAAGTGTGACCCGTCGGGGCAGGCCGTGATGAGGTGAGTGTGTGACAGGCCGGATGTGTTGTGTGGTACAGGCCCTGGATGTGCGGAGTGTGGTGCAGGCCGGATGTGTGAGTGTGGTGCAGGTTTACCGGATGTGTGAGGTGCTTGGTACAGGCCGGATGTGTGACGATGTTCTGTCAAAAAGTCTTAAAAGTGAGCAGGCCGGAGGTGTGAGTGTGGTCCAACAGGCCGGATGTGTGAGTGTCACAGGTGTTTGTTCGAGGCCGGATGTCAGTGATGTGTGAGTTTGGTCAGGCCTAGGATGTGTGGGTAGTGGTGCAGGCCGGATGTGTGAGTGTGGTGCAGGCCGGATGTGTGAGTGTGGTGCAGGCTGGATGTCGGAGTGTGGCCCAGGTCGGATGTCGGAGTGTGGCCCAGGCCGGATGTGGGAGTGTGGCCCAGGCCGGATGTGGGAGTGTGGCACAGGCCGGATGTGGGAGTGTGGCGCAGGCCGGATGTGTGAGTGTGGTGCAGGCCGGATGTGTGAGTGTGGTGCAGGCCGGATGTGTGAGTGTGGTGCAGGCCGGATGTGCGAGTGTGTGGTACAGGCCGGATGTGTGAGTGTGTGGTACAGGCCGGATGTGCGAGTGTGATGCAGGCCGGATGTGTGAGTGTGGCACAGGTCGGATGAGTGAGTGTGGTTGAGGCTGGATAAGTGAGTGTGGTACAGGCCGGATATATGAGTGTGGTACAGGCCGGATGTGTGTGTGTGGTGCAGGCCGGATGTGTGTGTGTGGTGCAGGCCGGATGTGTGTGTGTGGTGCAGGCCGGATGTGTGTGTGTGGTACAGGCCGGATGTGTGAGTGTGGTGCAGGCCGGATGTGTGAGTGTCGTAAAGGCCGGATGTGTGAGTGTGGTGTAGGCCTGATTTGTTTTTTCCTAATTATTTTGTCCTAACATTTCCTAATTATTATGTAAATGGGTTATAAATTAGATTTATAAGCTAAGGACTCAAAAGTCAGAATGACTGACGTACCTCAAAGTGCAATGACACATCAGACGGACTAGACGACTTGAAAATGGAAACAAACCAATCAAGAAAAGATTGATCTTAAGGCGCCAAGCAGCTCCTCTCCACGTCTTAGGACGATCAATGGGAACCGAACCTGGGATGTTATGGCTGTTGTTTTAACGAGATTTAAATGAATTGTCTGTGAAGTAGACAGACTTGTGTGATGAGTCAAGAGCAGTTGTGTCATTAGCGAGATGGAGAGTGTCGCGAGGTGTGTGGCCTCCTGTGTGAGTGCTCAAGTGCTTGAAGGGTTTATTGTGGAAATATTTGTTGAGTTATGTATCATCTTCAAGAAAGTCGAATGAAAGGAGAGTTGGTCACTGGGTGTCTACCATCTTGAGTCCTGCGAGAGTGACATCATGAGGGTGTGGACGAGGGTGTGGACGAGGGTGTGGACGAGGGTGTGGACGAGGGTGTGGACGAGGGTGTGGACGAGGGTGTGGACGAGGGTGTGGACGAGGGTGTGGACGCTTCACGTCTTCTGGAGTAACTCCTGTCATAACTATTCCTAACTCACTCTTATGCTTGGGGAAATATAGAGGCAATAACTGCCACCCGAGCATATGACAACCTCGTTTATGGGATGAGGTTGGGGGTTTTGGTAATATTTTGTGTATAGCAGTGAGATGTATTGTTGACACGGAGTATGCTTCATCTAAGATATAATACCATCTGAGTATATTTTAACAAGAAAGTGGTGTGTATTTGTGTATTTATATTGTTGTGTATTTATAAGGAGCATTTGAGCAGAATTCTGTGTTGAGTTTCACGTACGAGATGGAGAACACTGGGAAGCTGCCCTTCCTGGATGTAACAGTCACGGAAAGGAGCGGAGGCTTCCATACTGCAGTCTACACCAAAGACTGCACAGGAATGTGCCTCAATGCCAATAGTGACTGACCAGACAGGTACAAGAGGAGTGATGTCTACGCTTACGTCGGCCGTGCCACTGCTCAGGATGGAAAGATTTTGATGAATAACTCTGTAGGGTAAGGCAAGTCCTAGTCAACAACGGCTTCTCTAACGGTTTTGTTGAAGACATCATAAAAAGAAAGGTAAAACGGCATGCGTCTTCTGAAGTCAACCAACACAATACTTGTACCCCCAATTAGACTATTTTACAGGAACTTCTTTTCGACAGCTCATAAAACGGGGGAAAGGGTCCTGAAAGATATTGTTGATAGGAACGTTATCCCTACAGACAAAAATCAGAAAATACAATTGATAATTTTTTATAAAACCAAGAAAACGGCCAACCAACTCACGAAAAAACTCCCCAGACATCAAGCAGAACGCTTTGAAGTAAACCAACGTCGTCTATGCATTCAAATGCCCATTTGGGGACTGTAAGCCCCAAAGAACTTAGTATATAGGCAAGACAACAACATCTCTTTCCAGGCGACTAACAATGCATAAGCAACAGGGAGCCATCAAGGAACACATAATCTCTTCTCACAACCAGACCATCACCAGAGAAATCTTAACAAACAACACAGAAATCATCGATAGATACAGCGATAGCAGGCGGCTTGACATCAGCGAGGCACTACACATCAAAACGTCAACACCAGCAGTCAACAGCTAATTAATGCACAACTATATTCTACCCACTTCAAGACCTCGAACCAATATGGAAGCAGCAAGAGGAAGTATGGGCCAACAGACCTGCAGTTACTTCCATTCATATGTTCACTTATCCAGTTTATACCCATTGTTTCCTGTTCTATCTTGTGTTTGTCACCTCACCTAAAACTTTTGTACCATATCACCTCATCCAATAGTATTATATATATATATATAATATATATATATATATATATATATATATATATATATATATATATATATATGTGTGTGTGTGTGTGTGTGTGTGTGTGTTTGTGGTACCTAGTAGCCAGAACGCACTTCTCGGCCTACTATGCAAGGCTCGATTTGCCGAGGGATTTTTTTTATTTTAAATCAAGCCATTAGTTTATTTGAATGAATTTAATTATTTTGAATACGACTTAGTTAAGTTTAGGTTTATTTACCTAACTTATTAGGCAAATCGGGCCTTGCATAGTAGGCCTGAGTTTTGGCAACTAGGTACCTATATATAATATATTATCGGCTTATATATACCTAATATAATATATAAAGATAGGTTAGGTTAGGTTAGGTAGGCTTGGTTAGGATCAGTCATATATCTACGTTAGTTTTTACTCAAATTAACAAAAATTGAACTCATACACAGTGAAAAGGATAGCTTTATCATTTCATTAGAAAAAAATTAGTAAACCATATTATTTCAGGAAAACTTGGCTTATTGGCAAATCGGGCCTTGAATAGTAGGCTGAGTATTGAGTTCTGGCTACTAGGAACAATATACATATATATATATATATATATATATATATATATATATATATATATATATATATATATATATATATATAACTGAAAACTCCACACCCCAGAAGTGACTCGAACCCATACTGCCAGGAGCACTATGCATCTGGTATACAGGAGCCCATAACCACTCGACCATCACGACTGGACAAAAGATGATGGTAGCCAAAGCTATTTCCCCATCATCCCGCCGGCGCTCTGATGGTAATCTTGGACACGGTTTTTTATCAAATCACCTCATTTTTAGGGGCCACGTGAGCAACACAAATGCTACCTTGGTGTGAGAGTGAAGCCTCGGTGTGAGAGTGAAGCCTCGGTGTGAGAGTGAAGCCTCGGTGTGAGAGTGAAGCCTCGGTGTGAGAGTGAAGCCTCGGTGTGAGAGTGAAGCCTCGGTGTGAGAGTGAAGCCTCGGTGTGAGAGTGAAGCCTCGGTGTGAGAGTGAAGCCTGAGACTGAAGGTGTGAGAGTGAGCCTCGGTGTGAGAGTGAAGCCTCGGTGTGAGAGTGAAGCCTCGGTGTGAGAGTGAAGCCTCGGTGTGAGAGTGAAGCCTTAATGATCTGAACCTGTCAAGCTAATTACTGTTATCTCCGCTTGTTTCACGCCACGCCTGTCTTAGTCCTGTTATCTAACACCACACACTGTGATACTGGGTTATCAGTAACACCACTGGGTTGTCAGTAACACACTGTGATACTGGGTTATCAGTAACACCACACACTGTGATACTGGGTTATCAGTAACACCACACACTGTGATACTGGGTTATCAGTAACACCACACACTGTGATACTGGGTTATCAGTAACACCACACACTGTGATACTGGGTTATCAGTAACACCACACACTGTGATACTGGGTTATCAGTAACACCACACACTGTGATACTGGGTTATCAGTAACACCACACACTGTGATACTGGGTTATCAGTAACACCACACACTGTGATACTGGGTTATCAGTAACACCACACACTGTGATACTGGGTTATCAGTAACACCACACACTGTGATACTGGGTTATCAGTAACACCACACACTGTGATACTGGGTTATCAGTAACACCACACACTGTGATACTGGGTTATCAGTAACACCACACACTGTGATACTGGGTTATCAGTAACACCACACACTGTGATACTGGGTTATCAGTAACACCACACACTGTGATACTGGGTTATCAGTAACACCACACTGTGATACTGGGTTATCAGTAACACCACACACTGTGATACTGGGTTATCAGTAACACCACACTGTGATACTGGGTTATCAGTAACACCACACACTGTGATACTGGGTTATCAGTAACACCACACACTGTGATACTGGGTTATCAGTAACACCACACACTGTGATACTGGGTTATCAGTAACACCACACACTGTGATACTGGGTTATCAGTAACACCACACACTGTGATACTGGGTTATCAGTAACACCACACACTGTGATACTGGGTTATCAGTAACACCACACACTGTGATACTGGGTTATCAGTAACACCACACACTGTGATACTGGGTTATCAGTAACACCACACACTGTGATACTGGGTTATCAGTAACACCACACACTGTGATACTGGGTTATCAGTAACACCACACACTGTGATACTGGGTTATCAGTAACACCACACACTGTGATACTGGGTTATCAGTAACACCACACACTGTGATACTGGGTTATCAGTAACACCACACACTGTGATACTGGGTTATCAGTAACACCACACACTGTGATACTGGGTTATCAGTAACACCACACACTGTGATACTGGGTTATCAGTAACACCACACACTGTGATACTGGGTTATCAGTAACACCACCACACTGTGATACTGGGTTATCAGTAACACCACACACTGTGATACTGGGTTATCAGTAACACCACACACTGTGATACTGGGTTATCAGTAACACCACACACTGTGATACTGGGTTATCAGTAACACCACACACTGTGATACTGGGTTATCAGTAACACCACACACTGTGATACTGGGTTATCAGTAACACCACACACTGTGATACTGGGTTATCAGTAACACCACACACTGTGATACTGGGTTATCAGTAACACCACACACTGTGATACTGGGTTATCAGTAACACCACACACTGTGATACTGGGTTATCAGTAACACCACACACTGTGATACTGGGTTATCAGTAACACCCACACTGTGATACTGGGTTATCAGTAACACCACACACTGTGATACTGGGTTATCAGTAACACCACACACTGTGATACTGGGTTATCAGTAACACCACACACTGTGATACTGGGTTATCAGTCACTGTGATACTGGGTTAACACCACACACTGTGATACTGGGTTATCAGTAACACCACACACTGTGATACTGGGTTATCAGTAACACCACACACTGTGATACTGGGTTATCAGTAACACCACACACTGTGATACTGGTGTTATCAGTAACACCACACACTGTGATACTGGGTTATCAGTAACACCACACACTGTGATACTGGGTTATCAGTAACACCACACACTGTGATACTGGGTTATCAGTAACACCACACACTGTGATACTGGGTTATCAGTAACACCACACACTGTGATACTGGGTTATCAGTAACACCACACACTGTGATACTGGGTTATCAGTAACACCACACACTGTGATACTGGGTTATCAGTAACACCACTGTGATACTGGGTTACTGTGATACTGTGATACTGGGTTATCAGTAACACCACACACTGTGATACTGGGTTATCAGTAACACCACCGCACACTGTGATACTGGGTTATCAGTAACACCACACACTGTGATACTGGGTTATCAGTAACACCACACACTGTGATACTGGGTTATCAGTAACACCACACACTGTGATACTGATACTGGGTTATCCACACACTGTGATACTGGGTTATCAGTAACACCACACACTGTGATACTGGGTTATCAGTAACACCACACTGTGATACTGGGTTATCAGTAACACCACACACTGTGATACTGGGTTATCAGTAACACCACACACTGTGATACTGGGTTATCAGTAACACCACACACTGTGATACTGGGTTATCAGTAACACCACACACTGTGATACTGGGTTATCAGTAACACCACACACTGTGATACTGGGTTATCAGTAACACCACACACTGTGATACTGGGTTATCAGTAACACCACACACTGTGATACTGGGTTATCAGTAACACCACACACTGTGATACTGGGTTATCAGTAACACCACACACTGTGATACTGGGTTATCAGTAACACCACACACTGTGATACTGGTAACACCACACACTGTGATACTGGGTTATCAGTAACACCACACACTGTGATACTGGGTTATCAGTAACACCACACACTGTGATACTGGGTTATCAGTAACACCACACACTGTGATACTGGGTTATCAGTAACACCACACACTGTGATACTGGGTTATCAGTAACACCACACACTGTGATACTGGGTTATCAGTAACACCACACACTGTGATACTGGGTTATCAGTAACACCACACACTGTGATACTGGGTTATCAGTAACACCACACACTGTGATACTGGGTTATCAGTAACACCACACACTGTGATACTGGGTTATCAGTAACACCACACACTGTGATACTGGGTTATCAGTAACACCACACACTGTGATACTGGGTTATCAGTACTGGGTTATCAGTAACACCACACACTGTGATACTGGGTTATCAGTAACACCACACTGTGATACTGGGTTATCAGTAACACCACACACTGTGATACTGGGTTATCAGTAACACCACACACTGTGATACTGGGTTATCAGTAACACCACACACTGTGATACTGGGTTATCAGTAACACCACACACTGTGATACTGGGTTATCAGTAACACCACCACACACTGTGATACTGGGTTATCAGTAACACCACACACTGTGATACTGGTTATCAGTAACACCACCACACACTGTGATACTGGGTTATCAGTAACACCACACACTGTGATACTGGGTTATCAGTAACACCACACACTGTGATACTGGGTTATCAGTAACACCACACACTGTGATACTGGGTTATCAGTAACACCACACACTGTGATACTGGGTTATCAGTAACACCACACACTGTGATACTGGGTTATCAGTAACACCACACACTGTGATACTGGGTTATCAGTAACACCACACACTGTGATACTGGGTTATCAGTAACACCACACACTGTGATACTGGGTTATCAGTAACACCACACACTGTGATACTGGGTTATCAGTAACACCACACACTGTGATACTGGGTTATCAGTAACACCACACACTGTGATACTGGGTTATCAGTAACACCACACACTGTGATACTGGGTTATCAGTAACACCACACACTGTGATACTGGGTTATCAGTAACACCACACACTGTGATACTGGGTTATCAGTAACACCACACACTGTGATACTGGGTTATCAGTAACACACACACTGTGATACTGGGTTATCAGTAACACTGGGTTATCACACACTGTGATACTGGGTTATCAGTAACACCACACACTGTGATACTGGGTTATCAGTAACACCACACACTGTGATACTGGGTTATCAGTAACACCACACACTGTGATACTGGGTTATCAGTAACACCACACACTGTGATACTGGGTTATCAGTAACACCACACACTGTGATACTGGGTTATCAGTAACACCACACACTGTGATACTGGGTTATCAGTAACACCACACACTGTGATACTGGGTTATCAGTAACACCACACTGTGATACTGGGTTATCAGTAACACCACACACTGTGATACTGGGTTATCAGTAACACCACACACTGTGATACTGGGTTATCAGTAACACCACACACTGTGATACTGGGTTATCAGTAACACCACACACTGTGATACTGGGTTATCAGTAACACCACACACTGTGATACTGGGTTATCAGTAACACCACACACTGTGATACTGGGTTATCAGTAACACCGCACACTGTGATACTGGGTTATCAGTAACACCACACACTGTGATACTGGGTTATCAGTAACACCACACACTGTGATACTGTGTTATCAGTAACAAACACACACTGTGATACTGGGTTATCAGTAACACCACACACTGTGATACTGGGTTATCAGTAACACCAGACACTGTGATACTGGGTTATCAGTAACACCACACACTGTGATACTGGGTTATCAGTAACACCACACACTGTGATACTGGGTTATCAGTAACACCACACACTGTGATACTGGGTTATCAGTAACACCACACACTGTGATACTGGGTTATCAGTAACACACACTGTGATACTGGGTTATCAGTAACACCACACACTGTGATACTGGGTTATCAGTAACACCACACACTGTGATACTGGGTTATCAGTAACACCACACACTGTGATACTGGGTTATCAGTAACACCACACACTGTGATACTGGGTTATCAGTAACACCACACACTGTGATACTGGGTTATCAGTAACACCACACACTGTGATACTGGGTTATCAGTAACACCACACACTGTGATACTGGGTTATCAGTAACACCACACACTGTGATACTGGGTTATCAGTAACACCACACACTGTGATACTGGGTTATCAGTAACACCACACACTGTGATACTGGGTTATCAGTAACACCACACACTGTGATACTGGGTTAACACCACACATACTGGGTTATCAGTAACACCACACACTGTGATACTGGGTTATCAGTAACACCACACACTGTGATACTGGGTTATCAGTAACACCACACACTGTGATACTGGGTTATCAGTAACACCATCAGTAACACCACACACTGTGATACTGGGTTATCAGTAACACCACACACTGTGATACTGGGTTATCAGTAACACCACACACTGTGATACTGGGTTATCAGTAACACCACACACTGTGATACTGGGTTATCAGTAACACCACACACTGTGATACTGGGTTATCAGTAACACCACACACTGTGATACTGGGTTATCAGTAACACCACACACTGTGATACTGGGTTATCAGTAACACCACACACTGTGATACTGGGTTATCAGTAACACCACACACTGTGATACTGGGTTATCAGTAACACCACACACTGTGATACTGGGTTATCAGTAACACCACACACTGTGATACTGGGTTATCAGTAACACCACACACTGTGATACTGGGTTATCATCACTGTGATACTGGGTTATCAGTAACACACACTGTGATACTGGGTTATCAGTAACACCACACACTGTGATACTGGGTTATCAGTAACACCACACACTGTGATACTGGGTTATCAGTAACAACACCACCACACTGTGATACTGGGTTATCAGTAACACCACACACTGTGATACTGGGTTATCAGTAACACCACACACTGTGATACTGGGTTATCAGTAACACCACACACTGTGATACTGGGTTATCAGTAACACCACACACTGTGATACTGGGTTATCAGTAACACCACACACTGTGATACTGGGTTATCAGTAACACCACACACTGTGATACTGGGTTATCAGTAACACCACACACTGTGATCTGGGTTATCAGTAACACCACACACTGTGATACTGGGTTATCAGTAACACCACACACTGTGATACTGGGTTATCAGTAACACCACACACTGTGATACTGGGTTATCAGTAACACCACACACTGTGATACTGGGTTATCAGTAACACCACACACTGTGATACTGGGTTATCAGTAACACCACACACTGTGATACTGGGTTATCAGTAACACCACACACTGTGATACTGGGTTATCAGTAACACCACACACTGTGGGAGTACTGGGTTATCAGTAACACCACACACTGTGATACTGGGTTATCAGTAACACCACACACTGTGATACTGGGTTATCAGTAACACCACACACTGTGATACTGGGTTATCAGTAACACCACACACTGTGATACTGGGTTATCAGTAACACCACACACTGTGATACTGGGTTATCAGTAACACCACACACTGTGATACTGGGTTATCAGTAACACCACACACTGTGATACTGGGTTATCAGTAACACCACACACTGTGATACTGGGTTATCAGTAACACCACACACTGTGATACTGGGTTATCAGTACACTGTGATACTGGGTTATCAGTAACACCACACACTGTGATACTGGGTTATCAGTAACACCACACACTGTGATACTGGGTTATCAGTAACACCACACACTGTGATACTGGGTTATCAGTAACACCACACACTGTGATACTGGGTTATCAGTAACACCACACACTGTGATACTGGGTTATCAGTAACACCACACACTGTGATACTGGGTTATCAGTAACACCACACACTGTGATACTGGGTTATCAGTAACACCACACACTGTGATACTGGGTTATCAGTAACACCACACACTGTGATACTGGGTTATCAGTAACACCACACACTGTGATACTGGGTTATCAGTAACACCACACACTGTGATACTGGGTTATCAGTAACACCACACACTGTGATACTGGGTTATCAGTAACACCACACACTGTGATACTGGGTTATCAGTAACACCACACACTGTGATACTGGGTTATCAGTAACACCACACACTGTGATACTGGGTATCAGTCACTGTGATACTGGGTTATCAGTAACACCACACACTGTGATACTGGGTTATCAGTAACACCACACACTGTGATACTGGGTTATCAGTAACACCACACACTGTGATACTGGGTATCATCACTGTGATACATCCACACACTGTGATACTGGGTTATCAGTAACACCACACACTGTGATACTGGGTTATCAGTAACACCACACACTGTGATACTGGGTTATCAGTCACTGTAACATCCACACACTGTGATACTGGGTTATCAGTAACACCACACACTGTGATACTGGGTTATCAGTAACACCACACACTGTGATACTGGGTTATCAGTAACACCACACACTGTGATACTGGGTTATCAGTAACACCACACACTGTGATACTGGGTTATCAGTACTGTGATACTGGGTTACACCACACACTGTGATACTGGGTTATCAGTAACACCACACACTGTGATACTGGGTTATCAGTAACACCACACACTGTGATACTGGGTTATCAGTAACACCACACACTGTGATACTGGGTTATCAGTAACACCACACACTGTGATACTGGGTTATCAGTAACACCACACACTGTGATACTGGGTTATCAGTAACACCACACACTGTGATACTGGGTTATCAGTAACACCACACACTGTGATACTGGGTTATCAGTAACACCACACACTGTGATACTGGGTTATCAGTAACACCACACACTGTGATACTGGGTTATCAGTAACACCACACACTGTGATACTGGGTTATCAGTAACACCACACACTGTGATACTGGGTTATCAGTAACACCACACACTGTGTAACACCACACACTGTGATACTGGGTTATCAGTAACACCACACACTGTGATACTGGGTTATCAGTAACACCACACACTGTGATACTGGGTTATCAGTAACACCAGTAACACACTGTGATACTGGGTTATCAGTAACACCACACACTGTGATACTGGGTTATCAGTAACACCACACACTGTGATACTGGGTTATCAGTAACACCACACACTGTGATACTGGGTTATCAGTAACACCACACACTGTGATACTGGGTTATCAGTAACACCACACACACCACACACTGTGATACTGGGTTATCAGTAACACCACACACTGTGATACTGGGTTATCAGTAACACCACACACTGTGATACTGGGTTATCAGTAACACCACACACTGTGATACTGGGTTATCAGTAACACCACACACTGTGATACTGGGTTATCAGTAACACCACACACTGTGATACTGGGTTATCAGTAACACCACACACTGTGATACTGGGTTATCAGTAACACCACACACTGTGATACTGGGTTATCAGTAACACCACACACTGTGATACTGGGTTATCAGTAACACCACACACTGTGATACTGGGTTATCAGTAACACCACACTGTGATACTGGGTTATCAGTAACACCACACACTGTGATACTGGGTTATCAGTAACACCACACACTGTGATACTGGGTTATCAGTAACACCACACACTGTGATACTGGGTTATCAGTAACACCACACACTGTGATACTGGGTTATCAGTAACACCACACACTGTGATACTGGGTTATCAGTAACACCACACACTGTGATACTGGGTTATCAGTAACACCACACACTGTGATACTGGGTTATCAGTAACACCACACACTGTGATACTGGGTTATCAGTAACACCACACACTGTGATACTGGGTTATCAGTAACACCACACACTGTGATACTGGGTTATCAGTAACACCACACACTGTGATACTGGGTTATCAGTAACACCACACACTGTGATACTGGGTTATCAGTAACACCACACACTGTGATACTGGGTTATCAGTAACACCACACACTGTGATACTGGGTTATCAGTAACACCACACACTGTGATACTGGGTTATCAGTAACACCACACACTGTGATACTGGGTTATCAGTAACACCACACACTGTGATACTGGGTTATCAGTAACACCACACACTGTGATACTGGGTTATCAGTAACACCACACACTGTGATACTGGGTTATCAGTAACACCACACACTGTGATACTGGGTTATCAGTAACACCACACACTGTGATACTGGGTTATCAGTAACACCACACACTGTGATACTGGGTTATCAGTACTGGGTTACACCACACACTGTGATACTGGGTTATCAGTGATACACCACCACACACTGTGATACTGGGTTATCAGTAACACCACACACTGTGATACTGGGTTATCAGTAACACCACACACTGTGATACTGGGTTATCAGTAACACCACACACTGTGATACTGGGTTATCAGTAACACCACACACTGTGATACTGGGTTATCAGTAACACCACACACTGTGATACTGGGTTATCAGTAACACCACACACTGTGATACTGGGTTATCAGTACACTGTGATACTGGGTTATCAGTAACACCACACACTGTGATACTGGGTTATCAGTAACACCACACACTGTGATACTGGGTTATCAGTAACACCACACACTGTGATACTGGGTTATCAGTAACACCACACACTGTGATACTGGGTTATCAGTAACACCACACACTGTGATACTGGGTTATCAGTAACACCACACACTGTGATACTGGGTTATCAGTAACACCACACACTGTGATACTGGGTTATCAGTAACACCACACACTGTGATACTGGGTTATCAGTAACACCACACACTGTGATACTGGGTTATCAGTAACACCACACACTGTGATACTGGGTTATCAGTAACACCACACACTGTGATACTGGGTTATCAGTAACACCACACACTGTGATACTGGGTTATCAGTATACATCAGTAACACCACACACTGTGATACTGGGTTATCACACTGTGATACTGGGTTATCAGTAACACCACACACTGTGATACTGGGTTATCAGTAACACCACACACTGTGATACTGGGTTATCAGTAACTGTGATACACCACACACTGTGATACTGGGTTATCAGTAACACCACACACTGTGATACTGGGTTATCAGTAACACCACACACTGTGATACTGGGTTATCAGTAACACCACACACTGTGATACTGGGTTATCAGTCAGTAACTGTGATACTGGGTTATCAGTAACACACACTGTGATACTGGGTTATCAGTAACACCACACACTGTGATACTGGGTTATCAGTAACACCACACACTGTGATACTGGGTTATCAGTAACACCACACACTGTGATACTGGGTTATCAGTAACACCACACACTGTGATACTGGGTTATCAGTAACACCACACACTGTGATACTGGGTTATCAGTAACACCACACACTGTGATACTGGGTTATCAGTAACACCACACACTGTGATACTGGGTTATCAGTAACACCACACACTGTGATACTGGGTTATCAGTAACACCACACACTGTGATACTGGGTTATCAGTAACACCACACACTGTGATACTGGGTTATCAGTAACACCACACACTGTGATACTGGGTTATCAGTAACACCAGTAACACCACACTGTGATACTGGGTTATCAGTAACACCACACACTGTGATACTGGGTTATCAGTAACACCACACACTGTGATACTGGGTTATCAGTAACACCACACACTGTGATACTGGGTTATCAGTAACACCACACACTGTTACCTGTGTTACGTAAAATACAAGTATACTATATGTTCGGACAGAAGGACAACGTAGGCTGGCCGTTAGTAAATTCCTGGTTGTGGCACCATTTACCCCCCCCCCCCCGACCCTCCGAGCCCCAGTGTAGTTCCGGGTTGAATGGGTTTTGTCCCATCATGGCCAAAAAGGTTAAGGCAAGTGTCAGGGATCCACTACAACTCTGGGTGAAGCCTCACCAGTGGCTTAAAACAAATCAGATCCCGCCATTGTGATTTCTTTGTGATGTTATTATTATGATAATTTACCAATGTGGTCAACCAGTTTTGTAGTTACAGGGAGAAGTTCATTTGTAACTTCTTTAGTATAATTCTTGAATAATATTTCAGAATTTAAATCATCAAATGATGACGGAAATGTTTGACAACAATTCTGCCGTTATGCTGTAGTGATGCTGGTGTGTCTGTGGAATAACCCTGCCATGCAACAGTATCAAGAGCTTACAGTATCAGGAGCTCACAGTATCAGTGTTGCTTTCAACTATCGAAATTGTAAACATGTCTGCAACTATATGATCTCCATTGTGCGGGACAGGCAAACTGCTGACTTTGTCAAGGAATGCCCTGGCCGACGACTGACATCTCCCACGATGCAACCCACAACAGTTACCTAACTTCCAGGTACTTATTCACAGCTAGGGAACATATGCATCAGGTGAAAGGAAACGGCTTCGTCTTGCCGCCGAAATCGATCCCGGAAACTGTGCTACAGATCCTGTTATTACAGAATACAGTACGTGTATAAAACAATGTCAGTTTGTCAGTCCGCCCGAAGACCGCCAGTTTTGGGGGCAACCCTCCTTAACTTTGTAAGGGGACACATAGGTGGTGTGTACGTGTCATAGGCCACTTGGCCACGACCCCCAATACCACCTTTTATGGTATATCGGCATCTATCCCCACCCCTGCTACTCTCATTATGTTTGAAATCTTGCATACGTAGTGAGTGTGTGTGTGTGTGTGTGTACTCACCTAGTTGTTGTACTCACCTAGTTGTGTTTGCGGGGGTTGAGCTCTGGCTCTTTGGTCCCGCCTCTCAACCGTCAATCAACAGGTGTACAGATTCATGAGCCTATCGGGCTCTGTCATATCTACACTTGAAACTGTGTATGGAGTCAGCCTCCACCACATCACTTCCTAATGCATTCCATTTGTCAACCACTCTGACACTAAAAAAGTTCTTTCTAATATCTCTGTGGCTCATTTGGGCACTCAGTTTCTACCTGTGTCCCCTTGTGCGTGTTCCCCTTGTGTTAAATAGACTGTCTTTATCTACCCTATCAATCCCCTTCAGAATCTTGAATGTGGTGATCATGTCCCCCCTAACTCTTCTGTCTTCCAGCGAAGTGAGGTTTAATTCCCGTAGTCTCTCCTCGTAGCTCATACCTCTCAGCTCGGGTACTAGTCTGGTGGCAAACCTTTGAACCTTTTCCAGTTGAGTCTTATCCTTGACTAGATATGGACTCCATGCTGGGGCTGCATACTCCAGGATTGGCCTGACATATGTGGTATACAAAGTTCTGAATGATTCTTTACACAAGTTTCTGAATGCCGTTCGTATGTTGGCCAGCCTGGCATATGCCGCTGATGTTATCCGCTTGATATGTGCTGCAGGAGACAGGTCTGGCGTGATATCAACCCCCAAGTCTTTTTCCTTCTCTGACTCCTGAAGAATTTCCTCTCCCAGATGATACCTTGTATCTGGCCTCCTGCTCCCTACACCTATCTTCATTACATTACATTTGGTTGGGTTAAACTCTAACAACCATTTGTTCGACCATTCCTTCAGCTTGTCTAGGTCTTCTTGAAGCCTCAAACAGTCCTCTTCTGTTTTAATCCTTCTCATAATTTTAGCATCGTCCGCAAACATTGAGAGAAATGAATCGATACCCTCCGGGAGATCATTTACATATATCAGAAACAAGATAGGGCCGAGTACAGAGCCCTGTGGGACTCCACTGGTGACTTCACGCCAATCGGAGGTCTCACCCTTCACCGTAACTCTCTGCTTCCTATTGCTTAGATACTCCCTTATCCACTGGAGCACCTTACCAGCTACACCTGCCTGTCTCTCCAGCTTATGTACCAGCCTCTTATGCGGTACTGTGTCAAAGGCTTTCCGACAATCCAAGAAAATGCAGTCCGCCCAGCCCTCTCTTTTTTGCTTAATCTGTGTCACCTGATCGTAGAATTCTATCAAGCCTGTAAGGCAAGATTTACCCTCCCTGAATCCATGTTGGCGATTTGTCACGAAGTCCCTTCTCTCCAGATGTGTTACCAGGTTTTTTCTCACGATCTTCTCCATCACCTTGCATGGTATACAAGTCAAGGACACTGGCCTGTAGTTCAGTGCCTCTTGTCTGTGGCCCTTTTTGTATATTGGGACCACATTCGCCGTCTTCCATATTTCTGGTAGGTCTCCCGTCTCTAGTGACTTACTATACACTATGGAGAGTGGCAGGCAAAGTGCCTCTGCACACTCTTTCAGTACCCATGGTGAGATCCCATCTGGACCAACAGCCTTTCTAACATCCAGATCCAGCAGGTGTCTCTTGACCTCCTCTCTCGTAATTTCGAACTCCTCCAAGGCCGCCTGGTTTACCTCCCTTTCTCCTAGCACAGTGACCTCACCCTGTTCTATTGTGAAGACCTCCTGGAACCTCTTGT
The DNA here is from genome assembly GCF_020424385.1 of Procambarus clarkii. NCBI lineage: Eukaryota > Metazoa > Arthropoda > Malacostraca > Decapoda > Cambaridae > Procambarus > Procambarus clarkii. The sequence goes on from NW_025564277.1 coordinate 46,673, forward strand.
TAAGTTCCTCACACACCTCTCTGTCATTCTCTGTATACCTGTCCTCGCCTGTTCCAAGTTTCAATACCTGTTCTTTCACTGTTGTTTTCCTTCTGATGTGACTGTGGAGTAGCTTTGGTTCGGTCTTGGCTTTGTTTGCTCTATCATTTTCAAAATTTTTCTCTGCTTCTCTTCTCACCCTGACGTACTCATTCCTGGTTCTCTGGTATCTCTCTCTGCTTTCTGGTGTTCTGTTATTCCGGAAGTTCCTCCGCGCCTTTTTGTTCAGTTTCTTCGCTTCCATACATGCCCTATTATACCATGGATTCTTCTGTTGCTTCTCGGATTTTTCCCTTTGGGCCGGGATGAACCTGTTTACTGCCTCCTGACACTTTTGGGTAACATAGTCCATCATACCCTGTACAGACTTATCTCTGAGGTCTGTGTCCCAAGGTATTTCACTTAGGAAACTTCTCATCTGTTCATAATTCCCCTTTCGGTATGCCAGCCTTTTGATTCCTAGTTCTTTTTGGGGGGAGATAAGTCCTAGCTCTACCAGGTACTCAAAGTTCAATACACTGTGATCACTCATTCCCAAGGGCGCTTCCATCTTAACTTCCCTTATATCCCATTCATTTAGGGTAAATATCAAATCAAGCATTGCTGGTTCATCTTCTCCTCTCATTCTTGTTGGTTCTTTGGTGTGCTGGCTTAGAAAGTTTCTTGTTGCCACGTCCAGCAGCTTAGCTCTCCATGTTTCTGGTCCTCCATGCAGGTCTCTGTTCTTCCAATCTATCTTCCCATGGTTGAAGTCTCCCATAATTAGTAGTCCAGATCCATTCCTGCTAGCAACAGAAGCTGCTCTTTCTATTATGTTAATGGTGGCCATGTTGTTTCTATCATATTCCTGTCTAGGTCTTCTGTCATTTGGTGGTGGATTATATATGACTGCGACTATAATTTTTTTCCCTCCATTTGTTACAGTACCTGCTATGTAGTCACTGAAACCTTCGCAGCCCTGAATATCCATCTCCTCAAAATCCCAGCCTTGTCTTACCAGCAGAGCTACACCACCCCCACCTCTTCCTTCCCTCTCTTTCCTCATAACATAATAGTCCTGTGGGAACACTGCATTTGTTATCGTTTTCGTGATCTTTGTTTCTGTGAGGGCTATTATGTCTGGGTTTTCCTCTAGTACCAGTTCTCCAAGCTCATTTGCTTTATTTGTAATTCCATCTATGTTTGTGTACATCGCTTTGAGGCTCACTTTCTTCTGTCCCTTCTCAAATCGCCTCCTTGGTGAGTGTTCTGCTGGTGGGGGAGGCTGTTCCATGGGTGTGAGGACCTATGAGGTGGATAACAGGGTCTCAGAGGATACTGGGATGAGGGGCGGGGGATCCAGTGAAGGGGGAGGGACAGGGAGGGTATGGGGTGAAAGGGGA
>NW_025564278.1:0-15633 GCF_020424385.1 Procambarus clarkii
GTGTAAGGTTGGAATTGTATACCATGAATGGTACTTGTTTACCATGAATGGTACTTGTGTACCGTGAATGGTACTTGTGTACCATGAATGGTACTTGTGTACCGTGAATGGTACTTGTGTACCGTGAATGGTACTTGTGTACCATGAATGGTACTTGTGTACCGTGAATGGTACTTGTGTACCGTGAATGGTACTTGTGTACCGTGAATGGTACTTGTGTACCGTGTGTGGGAACCGACCTGTGAGATTTATATTTATTTAATTTATATGAATTTATATTTACGTTAATTTATATACTTCGATAGCATTTGTATAATGATAAGTGGACTGTATTTCTGCAATAATCTCTTAATCTCACCAAATCGATCCTCTACACATTAGGGGGGTTATTAAATTAATATATATGCAGCCAATCAAACTACAGTAATAGCTACATACATTGATGAGGTTCCTTCTCTTATAGTACAGCAGGTTAGTCCACCAGGTATAACTAGAGTGTAGACACCAAATTATCCTCTTTGAGGTAGCTTCTATACCCAGTAACTGGTGCACTAATCTTGCATCTCGTCTTGACCTGTCAAAAGTGCGCTAGCTGTGAAGCCAGAATCCTATACATGACAAGCTATATCAGAGAAAACACTATACAGTACATGGAACATTAAAGACCTGGCTAATTACCTTTAGTATGAGGCGATTTCGCGTTCTAACCGGCTAACCCTATATCCTGACATTAATGGCCATAAATGAATGATAAACGGGTTTCGGATAGACTTAACTTGAATTGTAGACATCGTGTTGGAGATGGTACCTTTGGTTTCCATAACACTACGTCCAAGTAAATTTAACAGGAGCCGTATTTGCTCCCGTGTGCCTCTGGTCTCGTATAAACAATGACTGTTTAACTCTCCATACAATTGACGTTACTGGCCGACATTGTCCAGAATGATAGGAGCCGGTTTGCTCCACACGTCTCGGAGGTGACACAACAATGGCTGCCCTCCTTCCTCACTGACGCCTGGCCTACTTTGTCCACATGTCAGAAAGTGATAGAAGGGTCACATTTACTCTACTTTAATATTGATAATTAAGTTAATTTATATAAGATGTTTTTATGATGGTAAAGTCCAAAGACTAATGTATTTAAGAATAATTCCCAGCAGAATAGCTGGTGAATTATAATAGTATGTGGTGATGATATCCCGTTTTCTTTAGACGGTAATTCCACTACAAGTTACGTTTTCTATGGGTAACTTGTTGGTAATACAGTTATTATCTGTATGATTATTAAATGGTGTCGGATTTTCCGACATAATTCCCCAGGGGGCTGCTCACGGGTCGAAGTCCTAATTAGAACAGACGAACACCGATACTCCTCCTTCGAATTATTAGATTAATTTGATGTTAGTAGTTAGTAATCACACATTTGTGCGTCTGTTCGTCAGGACGGATGTCCCGTACTAGAGTTGCAGGGGTTAGAAGTCTAATGCGATTTCATTTCCTGTCAACTCTTGAAAGGCTAATATTCAAGCCTTATTACATATTATTTAACCCAGAAGACTGGATGTGATAAGTACTACAGTAAGTATGATTCAGGGACTGCAGTGAGATCAGTGACATTAAATATAACTTGAAGTTTCTTCAGGTAACTGGTCACTGATATATATACACTGAGGCCCATGGAATACATCTTGATTAAATAATAAATGTATCAAATCAGTCATCAGATTTATTGGGGTTAATTTAGTTAATTGATTCAGAAGACTGAATAGCTCATCATTAAAGTAAGTATGGTTCTGAGACTGCAGTGGGTCAGTGACATTGGTCGCAGTGACTTGTAGCTGCTTAAGGCTACTGTTCACTGATTTGCCACTGAGGCCTCATGAACTCATCTTCAGCTTCAAATGATGATACTAACATCAACCTCTGTTACTATAGTCAGCTGTAATCTCCTTAGTATAATGCTACTGGAGAAATATAATCAGCTGACAAATTTAGATTTCTATTGGTATTGTTTATCTGCAGGCATAGGTCTCCTCAGGCTTGATACTGGACCTGAGAGTAATTTACCTCCTGCAGAGTTTAACATGGTTATGCCTGATATTTAGTAGGGCTACCAATGAATTGATGGTAGTAGTCTGTCCCCACAAGGACAGCCATTTGGCATTTGATTTGCTCAAATTTACCTGCAGCTGCTTGATAATAGCTTTCCAGGTCAGCATAATCAACTTGAGATTGTTGTGACAAATCTTCACATTTCTTGATCTGTCTTGTTAAGTGGCCTTTAAGACCTGCAAGGGTTCTTTTCATTCTCCCTGCATTATCCATACTGGCTAGTGGTGAAGCCTTGTGGGACTTGTACTTGGGCTGTCATAATACTGAACAAACACTAATGGTAGCCTAGGGTAAATTCTGCACTCACTAGGCAATAATCCTACCTCTACTAGAGGTTAGCACTTAAAATTAATACACATTATATATATACAATCATACACACTAATGATTTGAGTGATAAACCAGTGTCATTGGAAGTACCTTTAGGTTAGCTCTTCTATATCACCTAGGATGGTAGAGACACTAATTAATCACTCAAAGGTGTAATGATCATAAGTAAATTATTATATATTACAACTCAATTCGAGTTGATAAAAATTACACCCAAAATAGGGTCTGGACCATTCATTAATGGTGTTAGGTTGTTCAATATAGTACAACTGACTATAGTATAATGGGACTAGGATGAACAATAATAGTTCAACTAGTCATATCCTACCTGTTGTGGGTTGGCAATTAGTAAATATTATACTGTGATCACTAGTGCAATATATATAAATAATTCTCTATTTTGGAGAAATAATATACACAATATTGTTAATAGCCTCTTAATTAGCCTCTATGAAACTTCTAATATTATCTAGAAGTATTAAATGTTATTAGTGACCTCGCGAAATAAACTCCACAAAATTCGTAGATAATCTCTCGCGAAATGTAACACCACGAAATCCGTGAACAATCTCGCGACACAGTCACTAATTGGCTGGCTTCAATATTAGCGCTGTCATTTCACGAAATAACACGCCACCAAATATCTGTGGGTGTGCATGAAACCGCTGATGAGGCTGAACTCAGTTGAGGGAGGCTCCTGAGCTCCCTCGAGGCTTCGCCGCTGTCTTTGACTGGCTGGCCTTGTTTAAATAACACTGCACTAGTATATTTAATGAATCCACTGGTTAACTGGTTCATCCGGTACTAAGATGACCAAATGTGGGTTCAAAGGATCAAATAATCCGTCATCCGGTTCGAAGATGACCAAATAATGTGGGAACCGACCTGTGAGATTTATATTTATTTAATTTATATGAATTTATATTTACGTTAATTTATATACTTCGATAGCAATTTGTATAATGATAAGTGGACTGTATTTCTGCAATAATCTCTTAATCTCACAAATCGATCCTCTACACATTAGGGGGGTTATTAAATTAATATATATGCAGCCAATCAAACTACAGTAATAGCTACATACATTGATGAGGTTCCTTCTCTTATAGTACAGCAGGTTAGTCCACCAGGTATAACTAGAGTGTAGACACCAAATTATCCTCTTTGAGGTAGCTTCTATCACCCAGTAATGGTGCACATAATCTTGCATCCTCGTCTTGACCTGTCAAAAGTGCGCTAGCTGTGAAGCCAGAATCCTATATATGACAAGCTATATCAGAGAAAAACACTATACAGTACATGGAACATTAAAGACCTGGCTTAATTACCTTTAGTATGAGGCGATTTCGCGTTCTAACCGGCTAACCCTATATCCTGACATTAATGGCCATAAATGAATGATAAACGGGTTTCGGATAGACTTAACTTGAATTGTAGACATCGTGTTGGAGATGGTACCTTTGGTTTCCATAACACTACGTCCAAGTAAATTTAACAGGAGCCGTATTTGCTCCCGTGTGCCTCTGGTCTCGTATAAACAATGACTGTTTAACTCTCCATACAATTGACGTTACTGGCCGACATTGTCCAGAATGATAGGAGCCGGTTTGCTCCACACGTCTCGGAGGTGACACAACAATGGCTGCCCTCCTTCCTCACTGACGCCTGGCCTACTTTGTCCACATGTCAGAAAGTGATAGAAGGGTCACATTTACTCTACTTTAATATTGATAATTAAGTTAATTTATATAAGATGTTTTTATGATGGTAAAGTCCAAAGACTAATGTATTTAAGAATAATTCCCAGCAGAATAGCTGGTGAATTATAATAGTATGTGGTGATGATATCCCGTTTTCTTAGACGGTAATTCCACTACAAGTTACGTTTTCTATGGGTAACTTGTTGGTAATACAGTTATTATCTGTATGATTATTAAATGGTGTCGGATTTCCGACACCGTGAATGGTACTTGTGTACCGTGAATGGTACTTGTGTACCGTGAATGGTACTTGTGTACCGTGAATGGTACTTGTGTACCGTGAATGGTACTTGTGTACCGTGAATGGTACTTGTGTACCGTGAATGGTACTTGTGTACCGTGAATGGTACTTGTGTACCGTGAATGGTACTTGTGTACCGTGAATGGTACTTGTTTACCATGAATACACGGTATACGCTAAGGTATTCTCACTGAGGACGACACAGTCTTCTGGTTGAGGAAAACTGACTGAGGACGACACAGTCTTCTGGCTGAGGTATACTCACTGACAACGATCCAGCCTGCAGGCTCACAGTATACTCACAGACACAAGAATGAGTCGTCTGTCTCAGGAATATTGACTTTGGACAGATTCCCTGAACGGTTTACTGACAACTTTAGCAACGAAAACCAACATTTAGAAACAGCTGTCAGTGGGTGGGGATGCTGTGTAAACTCCCAGCTTTACCCGGCTCAAAGCAGCCCAGAAACGCCGCGATCTTTGACCTCAAAGAAAATCTCCACAATTCTGACAGAACTAACAAGAAAGTTTTAAATAACGAAAACAAAAATATTAAATGAATTGACTCCCAAAAAGCACACGTGAGGAGAGAAGAGACATGGATATATCAGGAACAGGTTGGGATCAAGATTGGGATGTTGTGGGATGGAAGAGGAGTATATGGTCGCAGAACATCCCAAGCAAAACAAAGCAAAATGATGGAAACACAACAGAGGGGATTCGAACGAGGGGACTCACTCTGACACCACCAAGCCACTCTCTTATACTCATAACAAAACGGTCCATTGTCAAGAACTCTGATATACAGTGATCCTACTACTCAACTACACCTTTGGAACCACACACTGGTACCTCTGGAGTCACACAAGGGAAGCAGACAGTGAGGAGTCAACAAGGGAAGCAGACAGTGAGGAGTCAACAAGGGAAGCAGACAGTGAGGAGTCAACAAGGGAAGCAGACAGTGAGGAGTCAACAAGGGAAGCAGACAGTGAGGAGTCAACAAGGGAAGCAGACAGTGTGAGTCAACAAGGGAAGCAGACAGTGAGGAGTCAACAAGGGAAGCAGACAGTGAGGAGTCAACAAGGGAAGCAGACAGTGAGGAGTCAACAAGGAAGCAGCAGACAGTGAGGAGTCAACAAGGGAAGCAGACAGTGTGAGTCAACAAGGGAAGCAGACAGTGAGGAGTCAACAAGGGAAGCAGACAGTGTGAGTCAACAAGGGAAGCAGACAGTGAGGAGTCAACAAGGGAAGCAGACAGTGAGGAGTCAACAAGGGAAGCAGACAGTGAGGAGTCAACAAGGGAAGCAGACAGTGAGGAGTCAACAAGGGAAGCAGACAGTGAGGAGTCAACAAGGGAAGCAGACAGTGGAGTCAACAAGGGAAGCAGACAGTGAGGAGTCAACAAGGGAAGCAGACAGTGAGGAGTCAACAAGGGAAGCAGACAGTGAGGAGTCAACAAGGGAAGCAGACAGGGTCAACAAGGGAAGCAGACAGTGAGGAGTCAACAAGGGAAGCAGACAGTGAGGAGTCAACAAGGGAAGCAGACAGTGAGGAGTCAACAAGGGAAGCAGACAGTGAGGAGTCAACAAGGGAAGCAGACAGTGAGGAGTCAACAAGGGAAGCAGACAGTGAGGAGTCAACAAGGGAAGCAGACAGTGAGGAGTCAACAAGGGAAGCAGACAGTGAGGAGTCAACAAGGGAAGCAGACAGTGAGGAGTCAACAAGGGAAGCAGACAGTGAGGAGTCAACAAGGGAAGCAGACAGTGAGGAGTCAACAAGGGAAGCAGACAGTGAGGAGTCAACAAGGGAAGCAGAGGGTCAACAAGGGAAGCAGACAGTGAGGAGTCAACAAGGGAAGCAGACAGTGAGGAGTCAACAAGGGAAGCAGACAGTGAGGAGTCAACAAGGGAAGCAGACAGTGAGGAGTCAACAAGGGAAGCAGACAGTGAGGAGTCAACAAGGGAAGCAGACAGTGAGGAGTCAACAAGGGAAGCAGACAGTGAGGAGTCAACAAGGGAAGCAGACAGTGAGGAGTCAACAAGGGAAGCAGACAGTGTGAGTCAACAAGGGAAGCAGACAGTGAGGAGTCAACAAGGGAAGCAGACAGTGAGGAGTCAACAAGGGAAGCAGACAGTGAGGAGTCAACAAGGGAAGCAGACAGTGAGGAGTCAACAAGGGAAGCAGACAGTGAGGAGTCAACAAGGGAAGCAGACAGTGAGGAGTCAACAAGGGAAGCAGACAGTGAGGAGTCAACAAGGGAAGCAGACAGTGAGGAGTCAACAAGGGAAGCAGACAGGTAAACAAGGGAAGCAGACAGTGAGGAGTCAACAAGGGAAGCAGACAGTGAGGAGTCAACAAGGGAAGCAGACAGTGAGGAGTCAACAAGGGAAGCAGACAGTGAGGAGTCAACAAGGGAAGCAGACAGTGTGAGTCAACAAGGGAAGCAGACAGTGTGAGTCAACAAGGGAAGCAGACAGTGAGGAGTCAACAAGGGAAGCAGACAGTTAAACAAGGGAAGCAGACAGTGGAGTCAACAAGGGAAGCAGACAGTGAGGAGTCAACAAGGGAAGCAGACAGTGAGGAGTCAACAAGGGAAGCAGACAGTGAGGAGTCAACAAGGGAAGCAGACAGTGAGGAGTCAACAAGGGAAGCAGACAGTGAGGAGTCAACAAGGGAAGCAGACAGTGAGGAGTCAACAAGGGAAGCAGACAGTGAGGAGTCAACAAGGGAAGCAGACAGTGAGGAGTCAACAAGGGAAGCAGACAGTGAGGAGTCAACAAGGGAAGCAGACAGTGAGGAGTCAACAAGGGAAGCAGACAGTGAGGAGTCAACAAGGGAAGCAGACAGTGAGGAGTCAACAAGGGAAGCAGACAGTGAGGAGTCAACAAGGGAAGCAGACAGTGAGGAGTCAACAAGGGAAGCAGACAGTGAGGAGTCAACAAGGGAAGCAGACAGTGAGGAGTCAACAAGGGAAGCAGACAGTGAGGAGTCAACAAGGGAAGCAGACAGTGAGGAGTCAACAAGGGAAGCAGACAGTGAGGAGTCAACAAGGGAAGCAGACAGTGAGGAGTCAACAAGGGAAGCAGAGGAGTCAACAAGGGAAGCAGACAGTGAGGAGTCAACAAGGGAAGCAGACAGTGTGAGTCAACAAGGGAAGCAGACAGTGAGGAGTCAACATGGGAAGCAGACAGTGTGAGTCAACAAGGAAGCAGACAGTGAGGACAAGGGAAGCAGACAGTGAGGAGTCAACAAGGGAAGCAGACAGTGTGAGTCAACAAGGGAAGCAGACAGTGAGGAGTCAACAAGGGAAGCAGACAGTGAGGAGTCAACAAGGGAAGCAGACAGTGAGGAGTCAACAAGGGAAGCAGACAGTGAGGAGTCAACAAGGGAAGCAGACAGTGAGGAGTCAACAAGGGAAGCAGACAGTGAGGAGTCAACAAGGGAAGCAGACAGTGAGGAGTCAACAAGGGAAGCAGACAGTGAGGAGTCAACAAGGGAAGCAGACAGTGAGGAGTCAACAAGGGAAGCAGACAGTGAGGAGTCAACAAGGGAAGCAGACAGTGAGGAGTCAACAAGGGAAGCAGACAGTGAGGAGTCAACAAGGGAAGCAGACAGTGAGGAGTCAACAAGGGAAGCAGACAGTGAGGAGTCAACAAGGGAAGCAGACAGTGTGAGTCAACAAGGGAAGCAGACAGTGAGGAGTCAACAAGGGAAGCAGACAGTGAGGAGTCAACAAGGGAAGCAGACAGTGAGGAGTGACAGGAGTCAACAAGGGAAGCAGACAGTGAGGAGTCAACAAGGGAAGCAGACAGTGAGGAGTCAACAAGGGAAGCAGACAGTGAGGAGTCAACAAGGGAAGCAGACAGTGAGGAGTCAACAAGGGAAGCAGACAAGTCAACAAGGGAAGCAGACAGTGAGGAGTCAACAAGGGAAGCAGACAGTGAGGAGTCAACAAGGGAAGCAGACAGTGAGGAGTCAACAAGGGAAGCAGACAGTGAGGAGTCAACAAGGGAAGCAGACAGTGGAGTCAACAAGGGAAGCAGACAGTGAGGAGTCAACAAGGGAAGCAGACAGTGAGGAGTCAACAAGGGAAGCAGACAGTGAGGAGTCAACAAGGGAAGCAGACAGTGAGGAGTCAACAAGGGAAGCAGACAGTGAGGAGTCAACAAGGGAAGCAGACAGTGAGGAGTGAGGAGTCAACAAGGGAAGCAGACAGTGAGGAGTCAACAAGGGAAGCAGACAGTGAGGAGTCAACAAGGGAAGCAGACAGTGAGGAGTCAACAAGGGAAGCAGACAGTGAGGAGTCAACAAGGGAAGCAGACAGTGAGGAGTCAACAAGGGAAGCAGACAGTGAGGAGTCAACAAGGGAAGCAGACAGTGAGGAGTCAACAAGGGAAGCAGACAGTGAGGAGTCAACAAGGGAAGCAGACAGTGAGGAGTCAACAAGGGAAGCAGACAGTGAGGAGTCAACAAGGGAAGCAGACAGTGTGGAGTCAACAAGGGAAGCAGACAGTGAGGAGTCAACAAGGGAAGCAGACAGGAGGGTCAAAGGGAAGCAGACAGTGAGGAGTCAACAAGGGAAGCAGACAGTGAGGAGTCAACAAGGGAAGCAGACAGTGAGGAGTCAACAAGGGAAGCAGACAGTGAGGAGTCAACAAGGGAAGCAGACAGTGAGGAGTCAACAAGGGAAGCAGACAGTGAGGAGTCAACAAGGGAAGCAGACAGTGAGGAGTCAACAAGGGAAGCAGACAGTGAGGAGTCAACAAGGGAAGCAGACAGTCAACAAGGGAAGCAGACAGTGGAGTCAACAAGGGAAGCAGACAGTGAGGAGTCAACAAGGGAAGCAGACAGTGAGGAGTCAACAAGGGAAGCAGACAGTGAGGAGTCAACAAGGGAAGCAGACAGTGAGGAGTCAACAAGGGAAGCAGACAGTGAGGAGTCAACAAGGGAAGCAGACAGTGAGGAGTCAACAAGGGAAGCAGACAGTGAGGAGTCAACAAGGGAAGCAGACAGTGAGGAGTCAACAAGGGAAGCAGACAGTGAGGAGTCAACAAGGGAAGCAGACAGTGAGGAGTCAACAAGGGAAGCAGACAGTGAGGAGTCAACAAGGGAAGCAGACAGTGAGGAGTCAACAAGGGAAGCAGACAGTGAGGAGTCAACAAGGGAAGCAGACAGTGAGGAGTCAACAAGGGAAGCAGACAGTGAGGAGTCAACAAGGGAAGCAGACAGTGAGGAGTCAACAAGGGAAGCAGACAAGGAGTCAACAAGGGAAGCAGACAGTGAGGAGTCAACAAGGGAAGCAGACAGTGACAGTGGAGTCAACAAGGGAAGCAGACAGTGAGGAGTCAACAAGGGAAGCAGACAGTGAGGAGTCAACAAGGGAAGCAGACAGTGAGGAGTCAACAAGGGAAGCAGACAGTGAGGAGTGAAGGAGTCAACAAGGGAAGCAGACAGTGAGGAGTCAACAAGGGAAGCAGACAGTGAGGAGTCAACAAGGGAAGCAGACAGTGAGGAGTCAACAAGGGAAGCAGACAGTGAGGAGTCAACAAGGGAAGCAGACAGTGAGGAGTCAACAAGGGAAGCAGACAGTGAGGAGTCAACAAGGGAAGCAGACAGTGAGGAGTCAACAAGGGAAGCAGACAGTGAGGAGGGAAGCAGACAGTGAGGAGTCAACAAGGGAAGCAGACAGTGGAGTCAACAAGGGAAGCAGACAGTGAGGAGTCAACAAGGGAAGCAGACAGTGAGGAGTCAACAAGGGAAGCAGACAGTGAGGAGTCAACAAGGGAAGCAGACAGTGAGGAGTCAACAAGGGAAGCAGACAGTCAACAAGGGAAGCAGAGTGGAGTCAACAAGGGAAGCAGACAGTGAGGAGTCAACAAGGGAAGCAGACAGTGAGGAGTCAACAAGGGAAGCAGACAGTGAGGAGTCAACAAGGGAAGCAGACAGTGAGGAGTCAACAAGGGAAGCAGACAGTGAGGAGTCAACAAGGGAAGCAGACAGTGAGGAGTCAACAAGGGAAGCAGACAGTGAGGAGTCAACAAGGGAAGCAGACAGTGAGGAGTCAACAAGGGAAGCAGACAGTGAGGAGTCAACAAGGGAAGCAGACAGTGAGGAGTCAACAAGGGAAGCAGACAGTGAGGAGTCAACAAGGGAAGCAGACAGTGAGGAGTCAACAAGGGAAGCAGACAGGAGTCAACAAGGGAAGCAGACAGTGAGGAGTCAACAAGGGAAGCAGACAGTGAGGAGTCAACAAGGGAAGCAGACAGTGAGGAGTCAACAAGGGAAGCAGACAGTGAGGAGTCAACAAGGGAAGCAGACAGTGGAGTCAACAAGGGAAGCAGACAGTGAGGAGTCAACAAGGGAAGCAGACAGTGAGGAGTCAACAAGGGAAGCAGACAGTGAGGAGTCAACAAGGGAAGCAGACAGTGAGGAGTCAACAAGGGAAGCAGACAGTGAGGAGTCAACAAGGGAAGCAGACAGTGAGGAGTCAACAAGGGAAGCAGACAGTGAGGAGTCAACAAGGGAAGCAGACAGTGTGGAGTCAACAAGGGAAGCAGACAGTGAGGAGTCAACAAGGGAAGCAGACAGTCAACAAGGGAAGCAGACAGTGAGGAGTCAACAAGGGAAGCAGACAGTGAGGAGTCAACAAGGGAAGCAGACAGTGAGGAGTCAACAAGGGAAGCAGACAGTGAGGAGTCAACAAGGGAAGCAGACAGTGAGGAGTCAACAAGGGAAGCAGACAGTGAGGAGTCAACAAGGGAAGCAGACAGTGAGGAGTCAACAAGGGAAGCAGACAGTGAGGAGTCAACAAGGGAAGCAGACAGTGAGGAGTCAACAAGGGAAGCAGACAGTGAGGAGTCAACAAGGGAAGCAGACAGTGAGGAGTCAACAAGGGAAGCAGACAGTGGAGTCAACAGACAAGGGTCAACAAGGGAAGCAGACAGTGAGGAGTCAACAAGGGAAGCAGACAGTGAGGAGTCAACAAGGGAAGCAGACAGTGAGGAGTCAACAAGGGAAGCAGACAGTGAGGAGTCAACAAGGGAAGCAGACAGTGAGGAGTCAACAAGGGAAGCAGACAGTGAGGAGTCAACAAGGGAAGCAGACAGTGAGGAGTCAACAAGGGAAGCAGACAGTGAGGAGTCAACAAGGGAAGCAGACAGTGAGGAGTCAACAAGGGAAGCAGACAGTGAGGAGTCAACAAGGGAAGCAGACAGTGAGGAGTCAACAAGGGAAGCAGACAGTGTGAGTCAACAAGGGAAGCAGACAGTGAGGAGTCAACAAGGGAAGCAGACAGTGAGGAGTCAACAAGGGAAGCAGACAGTGAGGAGTCAACAAGGGAAGCAGACAGTGAGGAGTCAACAAGGGAAGCAGACAGTGAGGAGTCAACAAGGGAAGCAGACAGTGAGGAGTCAACAAGGGAAGCAGACAGTGAGGAGTCAACAAGGGAAGCAGACAGTGAAGCAGAGTCAACAAGGGAAGCAGACAGTGAGGAGTCAACAAGGGAAGCAGACAGTGAGGAGTCAACAAGGGAAGCAGACAGTGAGGAGTCAACAAGGGAAGCAGACAGTGAGGAGTCAACAAGGGAAGCAGACAGTGAGGAGTCAACAAGGGAAGCAGACAGTGAGGAGTCAACAAGGGAAGCAGACAGTGAGGAGTCAACAAGGGAAGCAGACAGTGAGGAGTCAACAAGGGAAGCAGACAGTGAGGAGTCAACAAGGGAAGCAGACAGTGAGGAGTCAACAAGGGAAGCAGACAGTGAGGAGTCAACAAGGGAAGCAGACAGTGAGGAGTCAACATGGGAAGCAGACAGTGTGAGTCAACAAGGGAAGCAGACAGTGAGGAGTCAACAAGGGAAGCAGACAGTGTGAGTCAACAAGGGAAGCAGACAGTGAGGAGTCAACAAGGGAAGCAGACAGTGAGGAGTCAACAAGGGAAGCAGACAGTGAGGAGTCAACAAGGGAAGCAGACAGTGAGGAGTCAACAAGGGAAGCAGACAGTGAGGAGTCAACAAGGGAAGCAGACAGTGAGGAGTCAACAAGGGAAGCAGACAGTGAGGAGTCAACAAGGGAAGCAGACAGTGAGGAGTCAACAAGGGAAGCAGACAAGGAGTCAACAAGGGAAGCAGACAGTGAGGAGTCAACAAGGGAAGCAGACAGTGAGGAGTCAACAAGGGAAGCAGACAGTGGAGTCAACAAGGGAAGCAGACAGTGAGGAGTCAACAAGGGAAGCAGACAGTGAGGAGTCAACAAGGGAAGCAGACAGTGAGGAGTCAACAAGGGAAGCAGACAGTGAGGAGTCAACAAGGGAAGCAGACAGTGAGGAGTCAACAAGGGAAGCAGACAGTGAGGAGTCAACAAGGGAAGCAGACAGTGAGGAGTCAACAAGGGAAGCAGACAGTGAGGAGTCAACAAGGGAAGCAGACAGTGAGGAGTCAACAAGGGAAGCAGACAGTGAGGAGTCAACAAGGGAAGCAGACAGTGAGGAGTCAACAAGGGAAGCAGACAGTGAGGAGTCAACAAGGGAAGCAGACAGTGAGGAGTCAACAAGGGAAGCAGACAGTGAGGAGTCAACAAGGGAAGCAGACAGTGAGGAGTCAACAAGGGAAGCAGACAGTGAGGAGTCAACAAGGGAAGCAGACAGTGAGGAGTCAACAAGGGAAGCAGACAGTGAGGAGTCAACAAGGGAAGCAGACAGTGAGGAGTCAACAAGGGAAGCAGACAGTGAGGAGTCAACAAGGGAAGCAGACAGTGAGGAGTCAACAAGGGAAGCAGACAGTGAGGAGTCAACAAGGGAAGCAGACAGTGAGGAGTCAACAAGGGAAGCAGACAGTGAGGAGTCAACAAGGGAAGCAGACAGTGAGGAGTCAACAAGGGAAGCAGACAGTGAGGAGTCAACAAGGGAAGCAGACAGTGAGGAGTCAACAAGGGAAGCAGACAGTGAGGAGTCAACAAGGGAAGCAGACAGTGAGGAGTCAACAAGGGAAGCAGACAGTGAGGAGTCAACAAGGGAAGCAGACAGTGAGGAGTCAACAAGGGAAGCAGACAGTGAGGAGTCAACAAGGGAAGCAGACAGTGAGGAGTCAACAAGGGAAGCAGACAGTGAGGAGTCAACAAGGGAAGCAGACAGTGAGGAGTCAACAAGGGAAGCAGACAGTGAGGAGTCAACAAGGGAAGCAGACAGTGAGGAGTCAACAAGGGAAGCAGACAGTGAGGAGTCAACAAGGGAAGCAGACAGTGAGGAGTCAACAAGGGAAGCAGACAGTGAGGAGTCAACAAGGGAAGCAGACAGTGAGGAGTCAACAAGGGAAGCAGACAGTGAGGAGTCAACAAGGGAAGCAGACAGTGAGGAGTCAACAAGGGAAGCAGACAGTGAGGAGTCAACAAGGGAAGCAGACAGTGAGGAGTCAACAAGGGAAGCAGACAGTGAGGAGTCAACAAGGGAAGCAGACAGTGAGGAGTCAACAAGGGAAGCAGACAGTGAGGAGTCAACAAGGGAAGCAGACAGTGAGGAGTGAGGAGTCAACAAGGGAAGCAGACAGTGAGGAGTCAACAAGGGAAGCAGACAGTGAGGAGTCAACAAGGGAAGCAGACAGTGAGGAGTCAACAAGGGAAGCAGACAGTGAGGAGTCAACAAGGGAAGCAGACAGTGAGGAGTCAACAAGGGAAGCAGACAGTGAGGAGTCAACAAGGGAAGCAGACAGTGAGGAGTCAACAAGGGAAGCAGACAGTGAGGAGTCAACAAGGGAAGCAGACAGTGAGGAGTCAACAAGGGAAGCAGACAGTGAGGAGTCAACAAGGGAAGCAGACAGTGAGGAGTCAACAAGGGAAGCAGACAGTGAGGAGTCAACAAGGGAAGCAGACAGTGAGGAGTCAACAAGGGAAGCAGACAGTGAGGAGTCAACAAGGGAAGCAGACAGTCAACAAGGGAAGCAGAGTGGAGTCAACAAGGGAAGCAGACAGTGAGGAGTCAACAAGGGAAGCAGACAGTGAGGAGTCAACAAGGGAAGCAGACAGTGAGGAGTCAACAAGGGAAGCAGACAGTGAGGAGTCAACAAGGGAAGCAGACAGTGAGGAGTCAACAAGGGAAGCAGACAGTGAGGAGTCAACAAGGGAAGCAGACAGTGAGGAGTCAACAAGGGAAGCAGACAGTGAGGAGTCAACAAGGGAAGCAGACAGTGAGGAGTCAACAAGGGAAGCAGACAGTGAGGAGTCAACAAGGGAAGCAGACAGTGAGGAGTCAACAAGGGAAGCAGACAGTGAGGAGTCAACAAGGGAAGCAGACAGTGAGGAGTCAACAAGGGAAGCAGACAGTGAGGAGTCAACAAGGGAAGCAGACAGTGAGGAGTCAACAAGGGAAGCAGACAGTGAGGAGTCAACAAGGGAAGCAGACAGTGAGGAGTCAACAAGGGAAGCAGACAGTGAGGAGTCAACAAGGGAAGCAGACAGTGAGGAGTCAACAAGGGAAGCAGACAGTGAGGAGTCAACAAGGGAAGCAGACAGTGTGAGTCAACAAGGGAAGCAGACAGTGAGGAGTCAACAAGGGAAGCAGACAGTGAGGAGTCAACAAGGGAAGCAGACAGTGAGGAGTCAACAAGGGAAGCAGACAGTGAGGAGT
The DNA here is from genome assembly GCF_020424385.1 of Procambarus clarkii. NCBI lineage: Eukaryota > Metazoa > Arthropoda > Malacostraca > Decapoda > Cambaridae > Procambarus > Procambarus clarkii. The sequence goes on from NW_025564278.1 coordinate 15,058, forward strand.
CAACAAGGGAAGCAGACAGTGAGGAGTCAACAAGGGAAGCAGACAGTGAGGAGTCAACAAGGGAAGCAGACAGTGAGGAGTCAACAAGGGAAGCAGACAGTGAGGAGTCAACAAGGGAAGCAGACAGTGAGGAGTCAAGTCAAGGGAAGCAGACAGTGAGGAGGGAAGCAGACAGTGAGGAGTCAACAAGGGAAGCAGGGAGGAGCAGACAGTGAGGAGTCAACAAGGGAAGCAGACAGTGAGGAGTCAACAAGGGAAGCAGACAGTGAGGAGTCAACAAGGGAAGCAGACAGTGAGGAGTCAACAAGGGAAGCAGACAGTGAGGAGTCAACAAGGGAAGCAGACAGTGAGGAGTCAACAAGGGAAGCAGACAGTGAGGAGTCAACAAGGGAAGCAGACAGTGAGGAGTCAACAAGGGAAGCAGACAGTGAGGAGTCAACAAGGGAAGCAGACAGTGAGGAGTCAACAAGGGAAGCAGACAGTGAGGAGTCAACAAGGGAAGCAGACAGTGAGGAGTCAACAAGGGAAGCAGACAGTGAGGAGTCAACAAGGGAAGCAGACAGTGAGGAGTCAACA
>NW_025564279.1:0-21587 GCF_020424385.1 Procambarus clarkii
TGCAGCTGGAAGTGCAGTTGTCCTGACAATGGGCGATGGCTTGTACTTTGAGTGGGGAGTCCGTATAAACAATTGGGCCTCTACCCTTCAGACCGAACTATTTGCCTTGATCCTTGCACTGAAATGTGTACAAGTCTCCAAACTTGATACATTAATTGTAAGTGACTCCTTGTCATCCTTAAATGCTTTCAACTCTTTAAGACATAACTGTAACTTGCTCGTGTCCGAAGCTAGACACAAATACAACAAAATTATTAAGGATGGTAACAGAGTCCATTTCATATGGTCTCCATCTCATGTTGGCCTCCGAATGCATGATAGAGCTGATAAGTTAGCCAAAGAATCTGCCTTTAAAGGAGCCGTTGAGTGTAACCTTGGATTGTCAATGAGCAATCTGAGAGCAGCAGTACACCGAGAACTTCAACAAGATCTTGTAGATCTGAGGCAAAGTGAAATTGACACCAGTAATTCCATCTATCATCATACTATTATGCAAGAGGAGCCACACATCTATGGATCATCCAATAAAATCAGCAGGCTTCTAGATGTTACTACTGCTCGGCTTAGACTCGGTTACAAGTATCTCTGGGAATTCTCATTATCTGCCGATGTAGACCTGACCAAATGTAAACAGTGTCAACAAAATTATTCGCACACCCTCCGTCACTATGTGATGGAGTGCGAAAAGATACGTGAATTTAGAGACAATTCTATAACCAATGTTGTAGCGATGTGTCAATATTTCATTCAAAATGATCTGCTACCAGAAATTTTAGCCAAATATCCCCAGTTTGCTAACTGTAGGTAGTAACTAAGTGATTGTAACCTATCCACCGCTGCCCACTGGATGGGGGGCGGTGTGCAGAACAAACATATCAATTGTGACACTAGCTCTCCACATATGTCAGTTGCTTAATTTAGAACCTGTACTTGAGGTCGATCTCGAACCCATTGTTGATGTGACGACTTATATTGAATTTTGTAACTAGCTCATCAAGATTGTAACTTGCTTAGCTAAATGAATTGTGGGGTTCAGTCCCTGAGCCCATTATGTGCCTCTGGAACCCTTTCCACTACCGCCCACAAGATGGGTATGGGGTGCATAATAAGTGAACTAAACTAAAACTTTAATATCCCCAGTGTCAAACTTAATCTGTGTAAACACTCTATGCAAATTAAGGGACCTAGTCTATGGAACTCACTCCCTAGTGAATTGAAAAACTGTAAAACTTTTGCCTTATTTAAAAACAAAAACAAAAAGTACCTAATTTCATCTTCGTAGTTTCCTACACTGAGCTTTAAATTTGCTCTGTACCTAGTGTTACCCAATCTCCCGATCTTTATGTACTTAATCCAAACAACTTTATCATTGTGTTCATTGCTGTCTTCTTTTATGTGCTAGCCATATGCTGTATTGTGCCTATTATTTTTGTTAAACTGCCATTCAAGCTGTCATTGCAATCAATCTGAGCTACCTATGTGCTTTAATATACCTACAATTTTCTCTCATCTTTATTTTTTTCTTGTTTTTTTATCATTTTTATAAATTTTACAAGTATTTACCTACTTATAATCTTCTTAGAATAAGGACCTGCCCGAAACGCTGCGCGTACTAGTGGCTTTACAAGAATGTAATTACTATGCTATGTATCCTCACAATCTCAATGTACCTTCTTATATATATATATATATATATATATATATATATATATATATATATATATATATATATATATATATAAATAAATATATAAATAAATAAATAAATAAATAAATAAAGAAATAGCGGTCTAGCCTAGACTATTCCTGGTGCCTTCTCTTCGTCTCACCTATGTTTAGTGCTTTGCATTTGTCAGTGTTAAAGGAAAGTGACCATCTGTCCGACCACCGCTTGAGCGCATCTAGATCTCCTTGTACTCTCCCTCAAACGTTTTCGTTCGAAAATCTCAGCAAATGTGCATAATCTGCAAGTAAGGATACTTAAGACTTTCTTCTATCAGTTTGATGATATATATCACAATCTGAAAGACCCCAAATGATCTCGCGGGAGTACACTACTTGCGTTTTTTAATACTTGCAACTGTTCGCTGCTGATTTATCTTCTTTCAGCATTACCCTCTGTTTTCAACTAAGGGCCCATGGTACCCGAAAATCCGATGAAAAATGGAATATTTACGAAAAATTACGAAAAATACTACAACGTTCTGGCAACACTGTGGTCCAAACCGTTTAATGATATCTTGAAAAATAACGTAATTAGAGTCAAATTTCCCGCTGCAACTTTCGTGAATCTGGTCCTCGCGCCGTGAGTACGCCGCGGGGTATTGTATCTTACGTTGTAGATGTCTTATTTTTCGTAATAGCGTTGAAAATAACATGTTATGCATAAAATGAATATAAACTCACACAAATGGCAACACTCTATTGTCTGACACGAGGGTGGTGCAGTCAGTGACTGCGTGTCTCTCATGGAGAGAGGATGTATGCTGACGCGCTCACACAATATCTCCCAGAACATGCTATTTTTAGCTATTTGTACTGCAATATGACTTACCAAACGAACAAGAGAAAAGCATTGACAGCTAGATGCATGCGAGCTCTCCATACGAGCTGGCCGCAATGCGTAAATCACCAGTCACGAGTGACCGCAGGTTGAGTAAACTTTGAGAGCGCGCTACGCAAGTCCAACTTTTACAACTAGATAAAATTTCACAGCCTTTATTTATTATTCTATTTACATGAAACTTGCACATTATATGTAGAGTTTACGCCTCTATAAACGCATGTCATTATTCTTATCTACGTAGATTTATTGATTTTATAAATAATGATACACCTCATTTTGTTGCATACGTTTTACGGAAACTTTTATAAAATCTGTATTATTGCACTAAATACATCTGGGATAATAATGTGACATGCAAATCTTTATTATATAGTAAGGTCATAGCTGAGTGTCGTATAAATGATTTTGGTTCACAATTGTGGGCTGTGAAATCAATTGAACATGGTTGAAAAATTTGTCTTTTTTTTTGTTTTGTTTTTTTTCTCCGTCTCTATTTAGGCTGAGATGCTGAAACTTGGCCTAGGTGCAGCACCTTTCACATGTATCAGGATAATAAATTACGAATACCCTACAACAATTTTTTAAATCCTGGTCCCATGGCCCCTAATGGTATATTCTCTCCTCCACACCAGCACTCCTTTAGTTATGAAATCCTAGTTTTCAATTACGGGATGGGGACCTTCTAAATGGAACAGTGTTACACGTTTGTTGATTATCAATAAAATTACAGGCAGCGTACCCGTGTTTTTTTTTAGTTTTATCATTTTTATTTAATCATAACACTTATAAAGTCGTAGTGCATTATCTGCCTTAACTGATTCCATGCTGATGTTTAGTTTAGTTCATTCATTATGCACCCCATACCCATCTTATGGGAGGCAATGGAAAGGGTTCCAGAGGCATATAATGGGCTCAGGGACTGAACCCCACAATTCATTCGGCTAAGCAAGTTACAATCTTGATGAACTAGTTACAAAACTAAATGCACATCGTCACATAAACAATGTACTCGAGACCGACCACAAGTACAGTTTCTAAATTAAATTAAGCAACTGACATATGTGAAGAGCTAGTGTCACAATTGATATGTTTATCCTGCACACCGCCCCCCATCCAGTGGGCAACGGTGGGTAGGTTACAATCACTTAGTTACTACCTACAGTTAGCTAACTGGGGATATTTGACTAAGATCTCTGGTAGCAGATAATTTTGATTTAAATATTTACACATCTCTGGAACATTTGTTATAGAATTGTCTCTACTTTCATGTATCTTTTCGCACTCCATCACATAGTGACGGAGCGTGTGCGATATAATTTTGTTGACACAGTTTACGTTTGGTCAGGTCTACATCAGCAGATAATGAGAATTCCCAGAGATACTTGTAACCGAGTCTAAGCCGAGCAGTAGTAACATCTAGAAGTCTGCTGATTTTATTGGGTGAACCATAGATGTGTGGCTCCTCATGCATGATAGTATGATGATAGATGGTATTACTGGTGTCGATTTCACTTTTCCTCAGATCTACAAGATCTTGTTGAAACTTTTGGTGTTCTATTGCTCTCAGACTGCTTATTGACCATTTCAAGGTTTACTGAATTTCTCCTTTAAAGGCAGATTCTTTGGTTAGCTAATTAGCTCTGTCATTCATTAGGAGTCCAACATGAAATGGACTCCGTTACCATCATTATAAATTTTGTTGTATTTGTGTCAAGCTTCAGACACGAGCATGTTACATTTGTCTTAAATAGTTGTGAGCAATTAAGGATGATAAAGAGTCACTTACAATTAATATATCAAATCTGGAGACTTGTGCACATTTCAGTGCAAGAAGCAAGGCAAATAGTTCGGTCTGAAGGCTAGAGGCCCAGTTGTTTATACGGACTCACCACCTAAAATCTAAGCTATTGCCCATTATCAGGACAACTGCACTTCCAGCTGCACCCGTGGTGCGGTGTAGGGAATCATCAGTGTATATGATTTGAGAGAGAGAATGTTCTATGGACAGAGCATCAATATGGCTTAAGGTGTTGAGCTTTGCCTCAAGACGAAGCTTGGGCTGATCTCTAATTTGTTTCTTGGGAGGAAAGGGAGGGAATAAAACTGGAAAGGGTGTAACCTCCCACGGTGCAGGAAAGGGCCGTTGTTGTCTCTCATGGTACAAATGATAAATCTGATACATTCTGAGTTCAGTTCCAGTTTTAGTTATCCATTTGGAACAATGTTGACCTTCAATAAAGAAATTCTGGAGGGCTTCTGTGCAAGGGTAAGGGTGAGCTAGCCTAAGCCTAAACGCTAAACTATAATGCCAATCCTGATCTTAAAAGCTTCATAGAAGGTTGTAACAGAACCCATGAGCACCACACCAGAAATAAATACAGTTTTGATATTCCTAGAGTACGTCTTAATCAAACTAGAAATGCTCTGCAAATCAAGGGGCCCAGAATGTGGAATGACCTTCCCAACCATGTTAAAGACTGTACCTCTCTCAACCAGTTTAAGATAAAAACTAAACACTACCTAATAAATTCCCTGTAATCTACCTCACTCCTCTATTGTCAACCCATGTCTGTTATTTTCTTTTTTTTTTCTTTTTTTTAATCAACACTGTTTGTCAACCTATTGTATTTGTGCTGCTTTTTCAGTCATGTTCCCCCTTTTTTTTTATCTTTATTTGTATTTGTTCTCAACATCTTTTATTCTTTATGCTCAATTAGTATTAAGTTCTAGATATTAATGTTTTTTCTTGCCCGAAACGCATTGCGTAATAGTGGCTTTAGGCATTGTATGTACTAGCTCTATCTATATATCAATCCATTAATGTAACATCACTTGTATGTATATACCTTACCTGAATAAACATCTGAATCTGAATCTGAATCTAAGCATGTTTATGCCAATTTAACAGTTAATTTCAGCAACACGATCAACGACGCTTGGAATATTAAGTTCCATTCTCATGTTAGGTATCTTTGTGGTACGCGGGCACCCAAGGATTAGGAACATTTATTACTGTTACGCAAACCACACTCTAGAAATTGAAGAGACGACGACGTTTTGATCCGTCCTGGACCATTATCAAGTCGTTTGTGATGAGACGAGGGAGGCAAAGGCATTAAGTAAGGCAAGAGAGAGGCGAGGAGATGGAAATCTTAGAGGAAGGTTAGAGCAAGGCAAAAGGTACTCGCCTAATTGTTCTCACCTAATTGTGCTTGCGGGGGTTGAGCTTTGGCTCTTTGGTCCCGCCTCTCAACTGTCAATCAACTGGTGTACAGATTCCAGAGCCTACTGGGCTCTATCATATCTACATTTGAAACTGTGTATGGAGTCAGCCTCCACCACATCACTTCCTAGTGCATTCTATTTATTAACTACTCTGACACTGAAAAAATTCTTTCTAACGTCTCTGTGACTCATCTGGGTACTAAATTTCCATCTGTATCCCCTTGTTCGTGTCCCACCCGTGCTGAAGAGTTTGTCTTTGTCCACCCTGTCAATTCCCCTGAGAATTTTGTAGGTGGTTATCATGTCTCCCCTTACTCTTCTGTTTTCCAGGGATGTGAGGTTCAATTCCTTTAGCCTTTCCTCGTAGCTGTGATGGAGTGATGAGTGGAGGAGTGGTGTACCATAGGAGTGATGTACCATGGGAGAGTGTGCCTATAAGATACATAGTGGTTATGCACGATGGGAGAGTGTGCCTGTAAGACACAAGGTGGTGATGTACCATGGGAGAGTGTGCCTGTAAGACACATGGTGGTGATGTACCATGGGAGAGTGTGCCTGTAAGACACATGGTGGTGATGTACCATGGGAGAGTGTGCCTGTAAGACACATGGTGGTGATGTACCATGGGAGAGTGTGCCTGTAAATAAATATATAAATAATAAATAAATAAATAAATAAATAAATAGGTTTATTCAGGTAAGGTACATACATACAAGTGATTTTACATAAATTGGTCGATTTATAGATAGAGCTAGTACATACAATGCCTAAAGCCACTATTACGCAAAGCGTTTCGGGCAGGAAAAACCTTAATATCTAAAACTAAATACTAATTAAGTATAAAGAATAAAATGTGTTTAGAACAAATACAAATAAAGATAAAAAAAGGGGGAACATGGCTGAACAATCAGCACAAATACAATAGGTCGACAAACAACGTTGATTAAAAAAAAAAAACAGACATGGGTTGACAATAGAGGGGTAAGGTAAGTTACAGGGAATTTATTAGGTAGAGTTTCGTTTTTATCTTAAACTGGTTGAGAGAGGTACAGTCTTTAACATGGTTGGGAAGGTCATTCCACATTCTGGGTCCCTTGATTTGTAGAGAATTTCTAGTTTGATTAAGTCGTACTCTAGGAATATCAAAACTGTATTTATTTCTGGTGTGGTGCTCATGGGTTCTGTTACAACCTACAATGAAGCTTTTGAGGTCAGGATTGGCATTACAGTTTAGCTTTTTATATTTGTATAATACACATGAGAGAATGTGCAGTGACTTAATGTCTAACATATTCAGAGATTTGAGTAGGGGTACCGAGTGATGTCTGGGGCCAGAGTTGGATATTGTCCTAATAGCAGCTTTGTGTTGAGTAATTAGAGGACGTAAATGATTTTGGGTAGTAGAACCCCAAGCACCCCAAGAACCCCAAGATGGTTTTTGTTCAGTCTGTTTTCTAGTATTAGATTTCTAAGGTTTGAGTTGAATTCGGACACATCAGTGTTTGGAATGCTATAGACTGCATCCACAGACAGGACAGACTCGGCACCCTTGACTCTGAAACTGGCGAAGATGTACTCCCCACAGCAGTCTCTAGTTCTAATTACTTTTAAGCATGTTAGTTCTTGGTGGTAGTAAAGAGCAGTACCACCACCTCTCTGAATTTGACGACAGTTGTGAATTGCCGAGTAGTTAGGCATGTTAAAGAGTTGAGTGGTATCCTCTTTCAACTATGTTTCAGTAAGTATAATAAAGAGAATTTGTTGTCAATAGTTACAATCAAAGCACTAACATCATCGAAGTGTTTACCTAGGGATCTAACGTTCAAGTTGATTACAGAGATATTGTGATTATGTGTTAATACATTGTTTACATCATGTGCTGTAAAATATCTGCAATTTTGATCATTAAAGTGATGATTGTCATAGATAGTGGATAAGAGGCTAAGTTCTGGGTCTATAATTGTCTGCATGAAAAGACTGGTTGCAGGAAAACAAGGCAAGAATGGCAAATTACTAAATAGAATTTTGATATAAAAGGGGGAAAATATATAAACAAGACTATACAAAACAAACACAAAATGAACAAAAAAAGAAGAAATGAGGTAGCTTACAAAGGGGCTAGACACAGGCAAAGCCAGGGTACAATGGAGTAAGGGAGTATGGCGAGGCTAGGCAACCTAGGTAGTAAATGAAATCCAAGAAAAAAGTTGAATAATAAACATAGGCAAATTTAAGTTAAAGATTATTAACTACAAGTAGTTTAGTTATGATCGTATAATTAATAAGACCTAAAGAAATATTAAAGCACTCAGTTAATTAAGTCCAATAAATGAATAGTAAAAAGTAAATTAAAAATCAATTTAAAAAGTGAAACAAAGAGACATTAGGATACCTAGCCCGCACTAGGTGACAAGTGGGTTAATTATGTCGACTCATTGGGAGTGTTAATAAGGTGAGACAAACCACATTAGTTGGGGAAAGTGTTGAGGTTATCCTCATTAGCAATTGTAAACATTTTACCTCCTGATGTCTTTCTGACTTTAATCATGCCATCTCTAACGAAGCACTGATGAATCGCATCTGGGTTTTGATGACGGATTTGACGCAGGCGGTAGAGGAGTTGCTGTCTTTTTCTAGTCAAGCACTCGTTGATGTAGATACCCTTTCGTTGGGATGCAGCTGTCCGGACAGATGCGATTTCGTGGACTGGGAGGCCAATTTCAGGCGAATTTTCCGCTGGTTTTGTCTTGATGGGTTCTTTTTGCCTACTCTGTAGGCAGCAATAATGTCTGTTTTGTTTAGAGAGACCTGCAATTCTTTTTTTAAGAGATCCTGAACAATTTCAATACACTTTTCACCTTCGCTTTCCACTGGAATATCTTGGGACGACACAACTACAGAGTCAAGCAGCTTTTGCTGATCTTGTTCATCTTGGGTGACGGAACGTTGGGCAGATAATGTATTGATACATGCAGTCATTTTGCTGAGAGCTTCCTCTTGTTTTTTATGACTCATCAGATTTCAGACGAATGTTTTCCTCACGGAGACCATTCAAGTCATGCTGGAGTTGATCTCGGCTAGCCCTTAAGTTTCTAATATCCTCGCGGAGGAGGATTATTTCTTCTTGTTGTTGATGGAGGTTCGAGCAGTTTGCTTAATTTTCAGTTTGAAGACTCAAGATAATCGTAATTTGAGCCTCAAGGACTGAGCACAACTTTTTGAACCACTGATTATCTTACCACCTGGGGAAATCCGGTGAGGGACCAGTAGCACGCTTGAATCTCGTAAACAGTGATGTAAGAGTGGTAATAGGAGAGGATTGGGAGGACAACCCTTCCTGGCTCAATGGGGTGGAGGGGAGAGCAGCACCGCCGCCACAGGCCCCAGAGCTTCCAGAGGGCAACCCGTTCTCGCAAATTCGTAAAGTCAATATTGACTTATTAAATATGTGCATAGGTGACATACTAAACATAATAGATACCCTTAAAAAGATTCATAGAAAACACCGACCTTACCTAACCTTGTTAGTATCTTAAGATAAGCAACTTATTGCTTCGTAATTACAATTATTACTTAACCTATACCTATTATAGGTTAGGTAATAATTGTAATTACGAAGCAATAAGATGCTTATCTTAACATACTAAGTAGGTTAGGTAAGGTCGGTGTTTTCTATGAATCTTTTTAAGGGTATCTATTATGTTAAGTATGTCACCTATGCACATATTTAATAAGTCAATATTGACTTATTAAATTTGCGAGAACGGGTTGCAGAGGGAGAAACACAATGACTGACAGTATTTGTCGGGATGGATGGCTTGTTAGGGGCTTTGTTGCTCTTATTTACCTGCACAGTCCTGTTCCTGGGAGACATGATAGGTCGAGGATGACTGGAGTATATGTTGTAGTGGAAACTTGCATCAGGCAGCGCGGTGGTGGACAGAGACGGGCAGCATGCACTGGTACTCACAGCTGTAGAGGATTGTTTTGAATTTAGTTTGCGTCGGAATAAGTCGATTTGGGTTGGTTACTTTGATTGTGCTATGACATGCTTGGACTCCATGTACTTAGCTGCCTGTGGGTGGCGGTCTACATCATCTGGCGGTAGTTTAAGGGCTGAAATACAGCGTAGAGTGAGGAGCGTGGGTAGCGTGCACTCAACAGCGTCGGCTGTCTGCCGGAAAAGGAATGGGGCTCCCTCTGCTTCTTTCCATAGGTTATGCCAAAAGGTCTTGGGCACTCCTGCAACTTTCCGTAGGGTTTTCCAAAAGATCTGGGGCACCTTGCATCTTTCTGTAGGTTATACCAAAAGGTAGATCTATTTTGAATTTCCCCTAACATGATTGTTCCAACCAGGCATACTACTTCTTTTATTGGTTATAAGATAAATACTGTCTTCCCCGGCCCTATCTAGCACTGAAACGACTGATGTGAAAAAGTCCTTGAGATTATTCTGATGCAAATTGCACTGAATAATATTGCAAGCAATTGCATCACTTGTGATTTGAGTATTGGTTAAGCAGGCATTTAAACTTATCCAGGTCAGCAAGAGTGGCCTTCCTACGTTTAGGTGTGTTCTAGGGAGGTTTATGTTATCTTTGGCAGCAGCAACTTGTGAGTGAGGTATATTGGAGGTGGCCATGGCAGGATGATACCAGGACAGGTTGTCATCACTGACAGCCTTATACTTAAAGGTGTGACCAGTTATATCATCAATAAGAAAATGATCAATATGAGACCTTCCATTCCTATCTTATGACATAAAGCTATAGTAATAGTAAATAAATCATTAATAGCAGGATTATGTAAATTTTCAGCATCCATGAATGCATTAAACAAATTTAAGTATACATCTTAGCGGGTAAAATCAGCGTTAAAAATCACCTACCACCCATGAGTTCAGCATTATGATACAAATTAGTCAACTGATATATTTCTGATCATATATTTCCATACTCATCTGCACAGTTGATATTGCTTGTGGAAACCATGCATATACACACACACATAATCAAATACTGCTGAGGCAGTTTCTTTCATCCTGATGCGTCTGTTAACCTAGCACTAAATATGTACCTGAGAGATAGACAGCTGCTACAGGCTGCTTCCTTGGGATTGTGTAACAAAAAAAAAAAAAAAGAGGCCTGGTCGAGGACCGGGCCGTGGGGACGATAAGCCCCGAAATCATCTCCAGATAACTATAGGACACAAGTATAGCAGGAGTGAGCCCTGATACAATATTGACAACCCCAACTTTACATTGCATATTGTTATGCCCAGGATAGCAGCAGCACCATAGGGTCTTCCAGGACCTGACCAGTCAATAGACATGTCAATACTGGCAGTGGAAAAAGAACTATCAATAAATTTGAAGTGGTTTTGATATTCATAAGATGTAAGCCAGTGTTCTTGCAAAACAAGAATATTTTGCACATACCAAAATGCTTTTAACGTTCATATATTCAGGGTTTGTTATTTCTCTAATTACCTTAATAACCGGGATTTATAAATTTACAAATACTGAAGCATTGTCATGGGGGTAAATAAACCATATTACGTGAAGATCATTTATGTGCTAATTAAAACAACACTTATAGTAAGAGGACAGTAAATTGGAATGTTGAGACAATTGTCAAGTAATAATAATATAATAATTAACAGGTTTTAAGAGCCATCTATTGCACATTATTCTATCTATAAATAATCTGAACTAATAAAAGAGCCTAAATAAATAATAATTAAACATCATTCACATCCATCAAGACAAGAAATTAAACGACCAATGAAAACCATATAGGTTACTCCTACATCTCATAATACACGCCAATAATGATCATATATATACCTATCAATTAAACAATATTCAAACTAAGGACTTTACATCAAATTTTTTAAATCACTAATTTAAAAGCAGACATCCTTTTATATTAATAAATTGTCAGATTAAGGCATTTGTAAACAAATGAAATAAATATTAGTAATTAAGCCTTCGATGAAATACTCTGCATTATAATACAAATTCTGGAGTCACTCATATACAGTATATGCAAAGTTTTGGTTTATAAAATACCAGATATAAGATAATGCAAATATCAGAATCAGGCTAATATTATTGCCAGATTCATATACAGTACTGTATATATATATATATATATAGAATTCCTTGCTACTTATATATATATAATTGCCAGATTCATATATACATATATCGAATTGCTAGACCCATATAAATATAAAACTGCCCGATTCAAGATAATGTAATTAACATATTTATGCTATTTTATATATATATATATATATATATATATATATATATATATATATATATATATATATATATATATATATATATATATATATATTATTAAATATGACCGAAAAAGTAAGATTAATAATTCTAACACGAATTTTCTCAATCTTTCGTACATTTCTTTTCACTGTTGGAGGTAATTCAAAAATCAATTCTCCAAAATTCATTTTTATTTCTAGTCTGACGCGACACGAGCGCGTTTCGTAAAACTTATTACATTTTCAAAGACTTTAGTTTACAAATACACAACTGAATAGAACTTACGCATCTCCAATTTTGTTTATATCTATATTTGAGTGAGGTGGATGGGGTGAGGTGGCATTAATAGGGTATTAATTTCATCAACACAAGACAGAACAAGAGGTGGCATTAATAGGGTATTAATTTCATCAACACAAGACAGAACACGAAACAATGGGTATTGAAATGGAAGTTATTGTAGAAAGCATATTGGTCCATATTTCTTGATGCTTCTATATTGGAGCGGAGTCTTGAGGTGGGTAGAATATAGTTGTGCATTAATTGGCTGTTGATTGCTGGTGTTGACTTCTTAATGTGTAGTGCCTCGCAAACGTCAAGCCGCCTGCTATCGCTGTATCTATCGATGATTTCTGTGTTGTTTACTAGGATTTCTCTGGCGATGGTTTGGTTGTGGGAAGAGATTATATGTTCCTTAATGGAGCCCTGTTGTTTATGCATCGTTAAACGCCTAGAAAGAGATGTTGTTGTCTTGCCTATGTACTGGGTTTTTTGGAGCTTACAGTCCCCAAGTGGGCATTTGAAGGCATAGACGATGTTGGTCTCTTTTAAAGCGTTCTGCTTTGTGTCTGGAACGGAACAGCAAAACTGCAACAGAACAGCCGATGGTAATTTTAACTAAATAAACATGGTAACTTTTTTTGTTTACTTGGCATATAGCAGTATTACAAGTTCAGTCATTATTCATTATTGTTTAATAATAGCAAGACATAGGTTGACAATCAGTAGGTAAGGTAGGTTACATGGCATTTATTAGGTAGTACTTAGTTTCTCTCTTAAACTGGCTGAGAGAGGGACAGTCTTTGATGTTATTGGGAAGAACATTTTACATTTTGGGACTCTTGATTTGTGGAATATTTCCACTTTGGCTAAGTCGCACTCTTGGAATATCAAATAAATATTTGTTTCTAGTGTGGATTTCAAAGATTCTGCTACAGCCCCCTACCATGTATTTAAGAACAGGTTTAGCATTGCAATTCAGTGTTTCATATTATATTATTATTATTATTATTATTATAATATATATATATATATATATATATATATATATATATATATATATATATATATATATATATATATATATATATATATATATATATATATATATATATATATATATATATATATATATATATATATATATATATATATATATATTGTGACGATAATCTCCTTCAAGAGATTGAGCCTGCTCTTCCCTCCTAAGTTCGTCGCTATACATCCCTATACAACTAATATGGAAGAAATATCCAACAAGTACAACTCCAAGGTTTGCCAGAGAGCAAACGTATTCAGCACCAGGAACACCTGCTCCCCCCGCCACTCGAACCACCAAACTACCTGTCCGTCGCCTGCTCATCGCCGATTGGCTGGTGGTCAGTCGCACCTGCTCCCTACCCACCACACTAGTTGATGTCTGGGGCCACCTCGACCTCAGAATATCCAGTGCTTTCAACAAGTTAACACGTCTCGTTGGTAGACTAAGCTCTGGCTTACGTGTACTAAGAGAGGTGGCAGCTTAAAGCCAATATTCCTGCATCCATATTTTGCATTTTATATTGTTCACTTGTTATTACCCACTTGTCTTAACGTAACTTTTCATTTTGTCATTTGATTATTCTTATTATTTTGATTGATTGATTTTATGATACGAATTTTATGTCCATTTTATTCATGTTTTGCTTTTCTAACGTAATTAAAGTCTCATTGTTAAATTTACTTGTGTTTTGTGTGTCTTCCCATTGCCTTACCACAGACGAAGTTCCAGATTTTCTCTTTTTTGTTTCTATATGTGACGAGGCCATACCCCTAGCTTTTGAAACAGCCGAACACCAGCGCGTTACCGTCACAATATATATATATATATAGTGCACTTGATAGGGTGTGAAGTGACTTAGACTTAATATCTAAAATATTCAATGATTTAGATTTAAGAAAGGGGGGGGGGGAGGGCAGAATGCTGTCTGTGGCTTCAGTTTGTTATTGTTCTAATTGATTATTTGTCTTGAGTAATTAGAGATCATAGATAATTTAGGGAGAACCCCAGGCAATGATACCAAAATTGTGATAAGGTAAGACGAGAGGCCAATAAAGCTTAACCAAGGTAGAGGGTGACGTACATAATATCTGATTTAGTAAAGAATGCCAAGTGATTTTAAAATATTTTTTTCGCTATAATTTGTATGTGACACTGGAAATTCAGTTTTTTATCAATGAGAACATCATGGAATTTACCATCTACTTTATTACCTATCTGGATATTGCCAATTCTTAGGAATGGAGAAAATGAGGGTTGTGTAAACAGCAAATAAAACTGGCTTGAGGTATTGAGAGGTATTCGGAATGTCATTAATGTGAATGAGAAAGCGTACGCAAGTAATTATCAAAAGAGGGCACCAAACCCGGAAGGCTACGAAACACCATCAACTGTGTGGGATATAAAAAAACGGTAAATATCACTAAGGATGCCAATTCGAGAACAAAAGTGCATAAGGCAAACAATATCAAAGGTATCTGATTCATCAAGGATTCTATCGAGGAACAAGTGACCACGAGGGACAGTCAGGAAACAAGACACACACACCTCCTGGAAGTACAATACAATACAATACAATTTTATTTAGGTAAGGTACATACATACAATAAATATTTACGAGGATTGTTTAACTTATAGGTATAGCTAGTACATACAATGCCTAAAGCCACTATTACGCAAAGCGTTTCGGAAGTCAGGACATTCGATAAGGATATGCACAACCGTAAGAGGGACTACCTTGAGGCTACCTTGAGGTGCTTCCGGGGCTTAGTGTCCCCGCGGCCCGGTCGTCGACCAGGCCTCCTGGTTGCTGGACTGATCAACCAGGCTGTTAGACGCGGCTGCTCGCAGCCTGACGTATGAGTCACAGCCTGGTTGATCAGGTATCCTTTGGAGGTGCTTATCCAGTTCTCTCTTGAACACTGTGAGGGGTTTGCCAGTTATGCCCCTTATGTGTAGTGGAAGCGTGTTGAACAGTCTCGGGCCTCTGATGTTGATAGAGTTCTCTCTCAGAGTACCTGTTGCACCTCTGCTTTTCAACGGGGGTATTCTGCACATCCTGCCATGTCTTCTGGTCTCATGTGGTGTTATTTCTGTGTGCAGGTTTGGGACCAGCCCCTCAATTATTTTCCACGTGTAAATTATTATGTATCTCTCCCACCTGCGCTCAAGGGAGTACAGATTTAGGCTCTTTAGTCGGTCCCAGTAAATGAGTGGTCCCAGTAAATGAGGGACAATGCAGTTTGGAAAATAAAGAGAAGGGCGGCACTCCATTAAGTGCCTATGAATTAAACATAAATGTAGGGACATTTATGGCTAATACGTAATCTCATCAGAGCCATTTCTCACCACCAATTATGGTGATGGGAGGAGGGCCATGGGGACACACTACCTTTAAGAGTATGCAGTTTGTCACGAGTAACAGAAGACCAACAATCCTGTCAATGGGTAAGGATGGAGGAATGAATAACTGGGTAGAAGTCAGAATAAGGAACACCTTTAAGGGAGATGGGGCAAGTGCAGATAGCCTCCTTAGTGACAGAGTCCGCACACTCATTTAAGGACACACAAATATGGCTGGGAAACCGGCAAAATTCCACTGTCTTAAATCTATTGGAGATAAACAGCCAATGTTGAATTTCGACTACAACCGAATGAACTGGATTAAAGGGCTCCAGAGCCATGAGGGCACTGTGAGAGTCAACTACAACAATAAAGGAAAATTGACAGCAAGAAAGCTGTTGACAAAGAGCATACAAAATAGCACAAAGTTCTGCTGTGGAGATGCTAGTCTCTGGATGCAGGCGACACATAGGTGTGGTGAGGAAAAACAACAGAGTAGGCTACACCATCTGCAGACTTTGACCCCATCTGTGAAGATGGAAATGGAGCGGAAGTGTGAAGAAAAGTGTGCAAGGAAAAGTACGACATAAGCGAGAGTGAGGAGGGTGTTGTACGGACTGTGCAATGTAGCAAAGACAGTAGCGATCATGGCGATCCTGTAGATACAGTATGCCTGTTTCATCATACCGACTTAGGGTAGGAGTCAAACGCAAGGCACCAGAGCTGAGGTATAACCCATTATGGTGCAGAGCATCAAGACAGCAAAGAGTAGGAGAGGCAGACGAGTAAGCAAGACAACCATACCTGAGTTTAGACAGCACGAAGGTGGAGCGTGCTTGTATCAGCTCCCCAGGAAGTATAACTTACCTTAAGTAAATTAAGGACCTTAGAGCATCCAACTCAGAGGTTAGAGATATGGGGAGACCAAAACAAACGAGTTTCAAAGATTAACTCCATAAGTTTAGCAAAATCTTTGCACAAAAGGGGATTACCATAAAGTGACAAAGGGGGATGAAGAACGACCTACTTCCGAGTAAATGTCATCGCAAAAGTTTTAGTTGTAGAGAACTTGATGCCATGATTGGTGTCCCAGGATGACACGGCATCAATCGCAAGTTGAAGTCGCCGTTGAAGGAAAGGCAAGTCATCACCTTGACAGCAATGGGTAAGATTGTCAACATAGAGAGCTGATGAGATTCCAGAGGGAAGGGAGTAAAGAAGACCACTGAGGGCAACCAGGAAAATTAGTAAGTGCTCAGAACACTACTGTGAGGTACACCTTCATATTGCCGTAAAAAGGCAGAATGGTACAAACCATCACTAAAGGAACGATTAGAGCGGAAGCTTCGTAGGAAGAGGAAGAGATTACCACGAATGGAGTTGGGACAAAATATGGTATCTCCAGGTGGTGTCATATGCCTTTTCCAGGTCAAAAAAAGGACAGCAACAACAGAGGTGTTTGCAGTAAAAGCAGTACATATATAGACCATGTTCACCAAGACATCAGTCATGACACTTGTAAAAGCCAAATTGAGAAGGTAAGTGGTGGCGATAGTGTTCTAAAAACAACATCATAAGGACATTGAACATACGTTCAAAGAGTTTGCAGACGCAACTCGTGAGGGCAATGGGGCAGATGTCCTTAGCAGCTATCCCTAGAGACCCTGGTTTTTGAATAGGAAAAACCACCACCTGAAGCCAGTTCTCAGGGACAGATGATGACTGCCAGATAAGGTTAAACAGATTCAGTATATACTGAAACCATGCATTGAGAGAGGTGACATTCATTAGGAGATGTTTCGCTTTCTGAGCTCGCTGCCATAGAACCACAGAGAGTCAGGGCAGACTGGTGTTCGGAGAGAGAGATCATTATAGAGAAGCTGGAGATGCATGCGAAAATCTATAAGACAAGATTCATGAAGGTGCTTATGAATAAGGAAAGATGGAGGAAGACTAGAACTGGAGCCACCACTCGAAAAAGGGGAACACAGTTCGGTGGCGACTGACACAGGATCCGCCACAATAGAATCATGGAAGTGAAGGACTGGTGAGACATCTGGAACAAACTTACCCGCAATCTTACAGGTTTTCTTCCAGATCCGGGGCAGAGGAATATCAGACGTAATGGTGGAGACAAAGGTTTCCAACTCTCAAGTTTAACCGTACGGACCGCAGTCACCTTATAAAACAAAAGAAAACAGCTGTCTGTCTGCATCTGTCTTTCTTCCAGGCTGCACTCTTACAGAGGACAGTCGAAACACCCAGCATTCCACCTGGGAACGCACTTCCGCATTCCCCTGGAGGTAGAGCAAGGAATAGAGTGGAGGGCAGCATCTAATATGGTGTGATGAAAAAGGAGTAGGGCTCGACGGTGAGGAAGATAGGAGAGGTCAGAAAGAGTAGCATGTAGGGTGAATAGATTCCAGTCAGCCTTGGCAAACTGCCACCTAGGGAAGGAGAGAGAAGGGTGAAAAGAGAAAAAGGTGACAAGGATGGGGAAATGGTCACTGTTATAGAGGTCACGAAGAACCCACCACGTGAAATCTAAATAAAGAGAAGACGAAAAAGAGAGAGGTGGTGATAAAGAAGAGGAACTACAGGAGGGGTAAAAGTCAAAGCATGACAAGAGGCGAGAGGAAGGATGTTGCAAGGACCGCGCAAGATATCAAAGACAGTAGCGATCACGGCAATCCTGGAAAGATAGGAAGGCAGTATCAACATATAAGTTGAGGGTGGGAGTCGAACGAAAGGCACCAGAGCTGAGGCGCAACCCAGTATGGTGCAAAGCATCAAGACGACGAAGAGTAAAAGGAGACGAGTAAGCAGGGCAACCATAATCGAGTTTAGACAGGACGAGAGACGAATGTAAAGAGAGGAGTGTGCGGCTATCATCTCCCCAAGAAGTATGGGACAAAACCTTAAGGATGGTAAGGGTCTTGGAGCATTCAACTCAGAGGTAAGCGATATGAGGCGACCAAGACAAACGAGTGTCAAAGATTAACCCCAAAAGCTTAGTGGACTCCCTGAACACAAGGGGATGACCATAAAGCAAAAGAGGGACAAAGAATGACATGCTTCTGAGTAAAAGTCATAGCACAAGTCTTAGACATAGAGAACTTGAAGCCATGATCAGTGGCCCAAGATGACATGGCATCAATCGCAAGTTGAAGCCACCGTTGAAGGAGAGGCGAATCATCATCCCGACAGCAAAGGGCAAGATCGTCGACATTGAGAGCGAAGAAAACGCCAGAAGGGAGGAAAAAAAGACCATTGAGGGCAACTAGAAAAAGAGTAGTGCTCAGAACACTACCTTGGGGTACACCCTCATATTGCCTAAAAGGGACAGAGAGAGTGGCACTAAGCCTAACTCGAAAGAAACGAGAGATAAAGCTTTGGAGGAAGAGAGGGAGATTACCACGAAGGCAAGATGAATGAAGTTGTGACAGAATATGATATCTCCAGGTGGTGTCGTAAGCCTTTTCCAGGTCAAAGAAGACAGGAACAACAGAGGTCTTCGCAGCAACAACAGTACAAATATAGACCTCCAAGTTCACCAGGACATCTGTTGTGCTGCGGCACTTGTGAAAACCAAATTAAGAAGGGGAGAGGTGGTGAGTATTCTAAAAACCACATCAGACAAACGTTAACCATATGTTCAAAAGAGTTTGCAGACAACTCATAAGAGCAATAGGGTGGAAGTCCTTAGGGAATGTCCCGAGAGACCCTGGAAACATAACAGGGAGGACGGGGAGGACAACGGCATCGAGCCAGTCCTCAGGTACTGAAGACGACTCTCAGACCCGATTATACAGACTCGGTAAATACCGAGACATGCACAGATGGAGATGGTGAAGCATCTCATAATGAATGCCATCAGAACCCACTGCCATAGAACCACAGAGGGACCGGGCAGACTTAAGTTCAGAGAGAAGGGATCGTTATAGGGAAGGCTGAATTTCAAAATATACCTGGAAAAAATCATGAAGGCAAACTGGGAGGGGGAAGGGAACCTTCAACAAGCCGACGACTTCCTGTGCTCACTGAGGCTACTCGGGTTAGTGGCCCTCAGGTAAATCGGGTAAAATATTATTCCCAGACAATTACAGCATAACTGATAAAGTTAGGCTAGAGTAATAAATTTCTGGTAAATTTAGAGTGATAAATTTTTAGAGTAATATAAATTTAAATTTCATATTAACTTGACTGACAGCTATAAATGCCAATCAGCCTTCAATATGCTCTTCGGTGAAATATTTATAATCAAGAATAGAACTCATAAATAGGCCTAAACAAAAAATAAAAAATGGACATCAGTTTGCATATGAATCTCCTGAGAAGATTCCTCGATTAATATACATTTCCTTACCAATCAAATAGTGTCACCTTAAGTACATCTCAGATTGTCTTCTTCACCAACTCCAATGCTAAATAATATTACAACAAAAAACAACAATATTACAACAACAGAGTATATTACATTTTAAATAAATTTCCACAGGAAGCACATTATTTACATAAATATGAAGAAAAACATTTAAAGCTTTGTTTTACCTTTGCTAAATTAAAGAGATATTTCTATACAGTACTTATAAGCAATTTTGAGTTTTCCTAGTGACAGCTTCTCCAGTTCTTGCTTAGTCATCTAACTTTCATAAAAGAACAATATAATAAAATACCTTCAGATCTTTACCTTTTCATTGTGAAGTGTATTTCTCAAGCAAAATATAATTACCTCTGAAGAACATCCAACTGGCATTGTGATAGCACACTGTTAGATTAAAGGTAAGATAATATACCATTATCTGCCTCATTATCCTTCAACATTCTCTTAATTACCTTCCACACTCTAAGTGTTTAGCCTATTATCTGCATGTATCATCTTGTGCCTCTTCATATTACCAAGACGACTGAATCTCTTCCCACACTCTGGACACTCGTGAGGTTTGTCACCTGAATGCACTAACATGTGCCTTATAATAGTTCCACGTTCTCTAAATTTTTTGCCACACTCGGCACATTGAAAAGGTCTCTCATCCGCATGCACCATCCTGTGAGTCTTCATCTGTCCACGCTCACTGAATCTCTTCCCACACTCTGGACACTCGTGAGGCTTGTCACCTGAATGCACTAACATGTGAGTCTTCATATGTCTATGCTCACTGAATTTCTTCCCACACTCTGGACATTCATGAGGTTTCTCACCTGAATGCACTAACATGTGAGTCTTCATACTTCCACCTTGACTGAATCTCTTCCCACACTTTGGACATTCATGAGGTTTGTCACCTGAATGCACTAACATGTGCCTTTTAATAGTTCCACGTTCTCTAAATTTTTTGCCACACTCGGCACATTGAAAAGGTCTCTCATCCGCATGCACCATCCTGTGAGTCTTCATCTGTCCACGCTCACTGAATCTCTTCCCACACTCTGGACACTCGTGAGGCTTGTCACCTGAATGCACTAACATGTGAGTCTTCATATGTCCATGCTGACTGAATTTCTTCCCACACTCTGGACATTCATGAGGTTTCTCACCTGAATGCACTAACATGTGAGTCTTCATACTTCCACCTTGACTGAATCTCTTCCCACACTCTGGACACTCGTGAGGTTTATCACCTGAATGCACTAACATGTGAGTCTTCACATGTGAAGGACAGGTGAATACCTTCGGACACTGTGGACACTGGTGAGTCTTCATCTTCTTTATGACAGGTGCAGTTTGTGTGAAGGTTTTCTCCCCCGGATGTTGGGAGAAGCGTCAAGGCTTGAGTGTTGTTTCTTAGAGTTAGACTTCATGTGAGCACAAGGCGGTCAATGGTGGTGCTTCTTCTTTATGATAG